>JAVQJF010034993.1:0-36172 GCA_036023855.1 Gadopsis marmoratus | reverse complement strand
TGGCGACCAGTCCAGGGTGTTTCCTGCCTCTCGCCCAATGTTAGCTGGGATTGGCTCCAGCCCCCCCCTGCGACCCTTCGGGATAAGCAGTATGGATAATGAATGAATGAATGAATAATTAATTCTCCATGTCTAATTCAGGATCCTGTCCTCTCATATCGTCGGGAGTGCTCTCCTCGTGTTGGGAAAGAAATGCTACTCTAGGTACAATAGATGCCAGAGTCCTTGTTGAAATGATTTGGTCCAGGTACCTACTGTCCTCTCAGATCTAGTTATTTGGCAACCAGTTTAAAACACCTCATACTACCTTTAATCTAACATTCAGTCTTCACATCCACCTCTGATTCAATTTAATAACACTGCCTGTGGCTGTGCCTGTCTCCATTATTTGTCACATTAACCTTTTTCTTGCCCCTGGCTTTCACTTCCTGTGTCCATCCCCTTATCACATTGTTTTCTACTTTTATTCGTCACTACCAGTCCAGTTTTCTATGTGTATCCCCCCCCCCCCCCACACACACAACTCTACAATTACATTTCCCCAAATCAAATGTATTCAGAATGCATATTCCAACTCAAAACCGTATTCTCACTGCTATCGCTCAGCTCTTTTTCATTCCGAACGTCTACCCTCTTCACTGATGAAAATTATTAGAATAAATCTTTTAGGTTACTTTCAAAAAGCAGACACATCCACTCTACCTAGGGGTGACTACAGTATGGGGTAAGTGATTAGAGAAGTCACAGTGGGGGAGCTCAAAGTGCTTACCAAGTATTCCCTTTGCCATTGGTGGATGTATAAAAGGAGAGCAACGCGATGAAAGTTGACCAAGTGTGTTAATTGGATTTGTGCAAATGGTGGGATTCCTGCTACCCGACAGGTCCAAACAGTGTGTCAGGTTTCAGGTTGGGTTCAGACCAATTTGTTGCCTCGGGCTCTTGTCAGGTTCGTCTGTGTTAGAGTGTGTTGCGAGCAAGGCCCTCAATACGCAGCAGGAAAAGAGAAAGACAGCGCGATGTGTTGCATTAGTCTGGCAAGCTAATGGTCAATAATAGATGAAATAAAGCAAAAAACTTGCTAAAGGCTAGCTTCTCAAAATCCCCAATGAGTCTGAGAAGTCTTCTTCATTGCTGGAACATTATCACCTTGTATGACCCGTGATCATGCCTGTACATAGTGTTCTGGATTTGGGCTGTTTGAACAGTAAAGTTCAGATGGGAGAGACACTCTGAGCTGCTATATTGGGAAAAGGCAAAGATGAGCTTGATATGTACTAACAGGTGCAGCAGATGGTTTATTATTATGAGACGCTGTGGTGCCATGTGCTGGTAGGTGGCTGCACTTTTAAATCTCACAGATTAACATTGGAAGCCACACTGGAAATAGTTCAGTAAAATAAAATGTTGGAAACTATGTAACATATAGCATGTTAATTTGTGTGCTTTAGAGGTGCTGGCAGGTGGATATTGTTAACATTGGGCAGAGTCAGTCTAGTTGCTTCCCCATGTCTCATGTTTTTCTGTGAAGCTATGCAAACCAGCTGTGGCCTGTAGCCCTATATATTTAACAGACAGGTATGAGAGTGTTGTCAATCTTCTTCATCTAACTCTCTGCCAGAGAGTGTACGAGCGTATTTCACAAAATGTCAAACTAGTGAAGGTACAGACCGGGTTCAGGTCTCACTTTCACGCCCACCCAGACCTGAAAAACCATAAACCTGATGGCTAAATGTAGAACATGGATACATCATTCATTGATCATGTTTCTGAAGCATAGTTCTTACAATTCTAAGAACTAAGAATGTAATAAAATATACATAAAAATCTCACTGAAATTGAGCAATGTTTTCTCAAAGCTTCTCAAAGGCTCGCCCTCACTTTCAACATTTCCTTTTACATCATCTTTGTGTACTTGCTCACAAAATAAGCCATTTGTGCATTTAAAAGTGATCTATAAACCCCATGAACTTGGTAAGATTAAAGATCGGCTGGGCCTTGAGGATGACAGGGAGGGGGGCATATTGATCCTGGTACACACAAGTAAGTCATCTTTGGTATTTTATTAAATACAAAGCTTATTTTGGAGTTTAAAAGAAGTCAGTCATTTGTAGTCATTGTGTAATTAGTGTACTAAACCTGATCTCTACACAAGATTGCTCTTGTTTGCTTAGCCACTTAGAGAAGGCAGTATCCTTTTTTAAGCCACAGGGACTAATGACACTGAAGCCACCACCATGTAAGACCAGCCATTAACTCCACATTTAACCATGAAATGAAAGCTCCACGGGAGGCACCAGTCCACTGCAGGTCAGGACGCCTGTGCTCTGCCATCTCCCCTCATGCTCCCCTTTCCTCTCTGGCTCCTCATTGAGAGGCTTCAAATAAATGTTTTACCCAGGCAAGTGAATCCTGCAGTAAGGGACACCAAAACTAGACCTTATCCACATAATGTTTAAACTTGAGAGATGCATACGCACTATGCGTATTCTATACATCACGAGCAACAAGCCCAGCCATGAAGACGTGTACTGTACAGACACATACTCAAACAGCATCCAATGTTCTCCTTCTAGCGCACTCTGATTGACAATATTCCAGTCCAAACCCCTGTAGATATCATTTGCAGGTTCGTGCGCCCACGCTGTCACGTTGTTTGCCTGAAACAAGAAATGAAATGGGATTAGCAGCAATAAAACAACACAGCAACAACTCTTTATATACAGGTATAATGTTTACCATGTTCACCATCTTCATTTAGCCTGTTGGCATGCTAACATATGCTAATTATCATTAAACACAAACTTAGGCAGAGGGTGATGACTATGTCAGTAGTTTAGCAGGTATTTGGTTGTAAAACAAACACTATCTTTGCATCAAAAAAAAAATGTCATGGCAATCCATCCAATAGTTGTTGCAATACTTCAGATATTTCAGTTTAGGGTCGGCCATTGCCATCCGTAGAGCCACGCCACTAGCATGGGTAAAAATAAAAGAAAACAAAGAATATGACTGCTATCTGAATACTAGTATGTATGTTAAGTATGTTTTGTAGATTACGTGTTTGGATGTCGCAGGTTGTGATTCAGCACTTTCACTGTACCACACGCCAGTGTGCCAGTGTGTGTGTTATTTTGGAACACATATCTCAGTCTCAGTGGAATCCGAGTTTGACACACTCAACTCGGGCCTAGCCGCAATGCCTTAAGGCTCCCAAACAAAAGCAATCCATGTCAATTTGAAACGTTATCCTGTTGACTGCACTGCCACTGTACTGCTCTGGTCACCTCTTCCACTTGGCCTTCCATGAGAGTTATGAGGGGAGACTTGGCAATATCCATCTCTTCATGTGCTAGTGCTGCTCACCGTGACACTTGGCTTCCCTTGTAATAGAAAAAGAAAGGCTCTAAGAGGCAGTACAACTTGCCTCTTAGGGTAACTACAGTATATTTAGCTTTATTGTATTGTATTATAAGCATTTCTTCCATTAAATCATTAAATGACTAAGGCTGAGCAGGACCTTAGTCATTTCATGTCATTTAAAGGTTACTTCTGCCATCTAAGTACTACATTGTTCACACATTCACAGGTGACTGGACCATGTGGTCTGTGTGAGCCAGACTACTTCTTAGTGATGTTCAGCAGAATCTGAAAGCTTAATGGCTTGTTGTGAACGCCCTTGCTTGGCTCAGCTTGCTTAAGTGGCTGAGTTTAATTTTTCATACTGCATCCGCTTGTTTGGGATGTTCAGAGGGGTCCATCACTAACATCTACTTGTTTGTCATCACTGCAAAAAAACATATTTTGATTAATGTGATTTTTCCTCATTTGACTGACGCCTCATTGACGACATGCAGTTAAAAAAAGTAATGTGCGGCCATGATAAATTCATGCGGCTATCAAGTATGTGACATGTTGGAACAAGATCAGCATGACATGGCCTTCCTTGTCCTTTACAAACTACACCTACTGCATGACAAGATGTGTAATGAAGCTAATGTTAGCAAGCTATGATATGTACAATTTTAGGATTTACAGTATGTTATGTTGCAGTACCTTATGTGCACAACAGCTGATTTCCCATGCACACAGTCAGTCTGCTACATGTGACGTTTCCTTTACAGTAATACAGTAAATGTAGTTAAAAGCATAGCTGCTCTGCCTCTGGTCAATGAGGAATAGAGAATAACATTTGAGAACCCTCTTTCATTGAACCTTTACAACCTTTCATTGAATCTGCCTGTTTTTTGCTGTCTTTGTTAGAAAGTATACGTCTGTGTGTGTGTGTGCATTTTTTCAGTATGTAAGAGAAGCAGTTAAAGACGAGCCAAGTGATCAGGAGATCTGTATGTCTGTTGTGCCTTTCTGGATAAGAAATGCAGTCCGAGCATATAAATACACGCAATGCAAAATTTGAGAGTCGAGAAGACGCAGACGCTGCTGTCAAATTGGTATCTTTCCATCACCCCCCCCTCTTTTTCGTATTTCTGACAAGTTGATCTGTGAATTACACTAAATACTCTTTATCTCGCAGTCAGCTCTCAAATCCTGGAAATAAAGGCCTCCTACTAGCAGATGAACACACCACAGAGACACAGGGCACTGGTTTACGGCCTATATTTCTTGACCTGTGCCAGGTTTTTGGCCATGCAGTTCTGGCTAACCCGGTACACTTGTCCAATTCACCACGAGCAGTAAGTTGACCCGACTAGGCATCTCAAAAACCCCAGCCAACATTGTTATTAAAAATTCATGACTGTCTACTCTGCAAGCACTTTTGCAAGATTCCTACATGTGTGTGTGTGTATGTGTGCACATTACATTGTTCAAATTTTAAGGTGTTGTACTTTTCTAAGTTCTGATTTAGGGGAAACAATTCTGGCTTATTCAATATAAGGATGAAGAAAATAATAATAATAATAACTTTATTTAAATACCTTTTAAAAACAGAGTTTACAAAGTGCTTTGATACACAGAACACAGAATAAAAACAAAAAACAGGATAAAAGATTAATAATACAAATAAAAGTAATAATAATAATGTGGCCACCCCTACAGTGCTGTAAAGAGGTTAGACAAATGGACATGGGAATGCAGACAGTGACAATGACAGAGAAGCACACTCTGGGTTTAGGGTCAGTAGCAGCAAGTGGTGATGATAAAACATCTCTTGTTCAGAACACACACACACACACACACACACACACAGCCACCTACATCCCATCACTGCAGTGGGTTGTACCACACCGACACTATACACAGTTTTTTATTTTTAGTTGTTGGGGTTTTTTTTGAGTGGGGTTCAAGAAATGAAAATCCATAATTATAATCTGTTTGATGCAATAAAGCATAATTTTTTATTTATTTTGGTTGTTCCGTTGCTGTAATGTGCAAAACAGGACACAACCATGAGTTAATTCTCCTTCGTATTTTTTTTTTTTTTTTTTACAATTAATCTGACTGGCAGCTTCAGGGGAGACAGCCAAAAAAAAACAGAAGCCATAAATCACATTTAAAATTAAAAGAGAGACCTCCGTTCAAATGAGCTTTCTGATTGCAAAGTCTGTTTTTGATCGCCGCACAGTCCAACAGGTTTTATTCACAAGCTTGCAAATTAACACCACAATCTAATTAGAACATAATAAACAGTGTAGCAATCATAACAGCTGTTTTAGTGACAAGTATAATAACTTGTGAGGTGTTTTATTCTGTTGCACTAACAAACCTTTCTTTTTTTAGCGCAAGGCAATTATACAAGGTTATTACATAGTTACACGTATTAATGACTGCTCATGTCATGCCACTGTTTCAACTTGCCTACATATCAATAATGCTAATATGTCTATTTAAAGCTGTGCAGTTGTGTTTCAGTTGTGTGTGCATTTGACCTTTCCTACTCATTGCATTTATTGATTCATTTGCCTTTCTTTCCTTCTGCACCAGCCTGCCAGAAGCACCGCTGCCGGAGGACTGAAGCACTGGTGTGTGCTTTTTCAGTTTTCACAGTTTTTGTTGGAAATGAAATCACAGAATATGTTGTGCTTTATTGAACTTTATGCTCCCAGTGTCTAGCTGCCAGGCGGTTGGGTCTGTGCATTCTTTGAGTTCTTTGCACATTGTAGTTTAGTGGCATGGATGACGCAAAAAAAAAAACTCAAATGAAATGAGTGAAAACATGGCGATTTCTTCTTTAGATTTCAACTACAAAAGGAATGACTCTCTCGTTCCAGACGTAGTGAAATATATTAATATCTCTGATGTGTAATTGATCCTCTGCACAGCGCTTCTTGAGTTTTGTAAAGCCAATCCGTGTCCTAGTTCTGAGCCCTGTCTTGTCTGAATATTTGGCATCCTTGGCCTCAATGCAAAGTGGGTGACACATACTTTGCAACACGTCGTTTCAGTCAGCTGGCAGGAATTTGACGGCCCACGGAAAAGGCTTTTATCTTGTTTCAAGCAGAAGAAAGTGAAATTAAAGGAAAGAAAGAAATAGACTTTAATACCTATAATAGACTACCTAGAGCTAGGTATTCTGTTAGGGCAAAAATTAAACCTTCACAGCTTCACCAGTGTGTTCCATGAATGTAATGACTTTTGCTTCCAGACTTATATTGTCTTTAACACACTTAGAAAAAAACATTTTCCTCAAGCAAAACCTCCTTCCCATCATTCTTCATTGTGTTTCCTGACTGCTCCTCATTCGTCTTGTCAACAATGTGCTACTGGAAGCCTATCCCGAGGCTCTCAGCAGAGGCAAGGCTTACTCAGTGGGTTGAGACTTGTTTTTCATACTATGCTGCCCAGTAAACACAATCAAACATTTATGAGAGTTTTATGCAGGGCATCAGAAGGACCCCTGTCTGTGGCTGGATTGGGGATGTAATTTGCCTCTCCTTACCCGATCCGACCCCTCGTGCTTAGGACACTGGGCTAAAAGTGATGCTGCCTTGTTAGCTCGCTGCGAGAGAAGTCAGCAGGTCACCATGGCTGACAACATACCTTTGAACATCTCTCTCTCGCTCTTTTTATTTTCTATCCCTGAATCTACGGCCACGGCGATCTTTATTTTTCATCATTTCATTTCCTCTGTTGCTATTATGGCCGCTAATCAGAAGGTGGATACATTTATGATCGTGCTATAAAAGTCTATTTTCCAACATCTAACATGTTGGCATGCAACAGAATAGTACTGTTCCGGTGAAATGATCTACCAAACAGTCATAAACCACATAATTTAGTTTAACTCCACAACTGATATCAGCCACCTCCGTAAAGTGGCCAAGGAGACTTTCTGTTTTATGGCACAGCCCTACTGCATCCAACAAGTTCCAGTCCACCCCTCTCTGTTGGGCCAAAGTTGATACAGAGCCATCAATTCCATTAAGCAGTGGCCTGATACACGAAACTAAAGCTCCCCTTTAGAGCAGGTCTCTGCACCCGATAAGAGTTGGCAAGGAAATAGACTGAGTTGTAATTCATGATATGTCGCCGTCTCAAAGTTTCCCTGCCCACCTTCTCCCCATAGATAGCTCCAGACAGTTCTGCTTTGTGAATTACAGGCTGTCTGAGATAAAGTCATCTTTTACAGGGGGATTTAGTTTGTTCTAGACTTAAAGCACAAAAATAGGAGGTCTGAGCAAATATTGAATATACCTATTGATTTCTTAAATTGTCGTAATAAAAAAAATACACACGCAGCTTCTCTGTTATTTCCTTTACGATTTTCTTGGTTTCTCTTCAACTAACCTGATGGAGAATGTGACTTACTGTTTCTAAGTGCGACACTGAGCTGAGCCTGTGTCTTAATAAGTGTCTGTTTGTGTGAAGACGAACATATCCAATGCATTCAAACATTCCAAAGAGCCTCTTTGCCAATGTGCAGTACACTCTTGTATATTCATGCGTGACCTTGTTCTGCATGAGTTCAAAATATGTTTTACATTGCTGCAGATGTGGAGCACCATATAATACTGTCAGACAGAAACCCACAGCAGGTTGGCTAGCTCCATCTATAAGAAAATTGGAAAACAGATTCAGAAAATACCTCAGAAAGCTCTACAATAATGACATCTTGAATAGCAAGTGTCTACAGCCATGCAAGTCACTCTCTGTCACTCAGTGCTTACAGCTAAATAATAATATCAGCATGGTCATGATGACAATGTTAATGTACTGATGTTTAGCAGGTATAATACCATGTACACCATCTTAGTTTAGTGAGTTACCATGCTAATGTTTGATAATTAGCACTTAACATAAACAAAAGTATTGGACAAATCAAAGGTTTGACCCTGTGGTGGCGCTAGATAAAATGTTACAGAATCACCAAAGTGTTCATAATTCATCCCCAAGGGAACAGGAATGTCTGTAGCAAATTTAATGGCAATCCATTAAAATAGCTGTGGAGATATTTCACTCAATACCACAAAGGTCAACGTCATGGTGGTGCTAGAGGATGAAGCAGAGAATCATCAGGTCAGGTCATCACCACACTATACTTGTACCGAATTTCACAGCAGTCCATCAAATCATTGTCGAGATGTTCTCTAAAAACCCCAAAATGTCAACCTCATGCTCTCTGGGAATCAAAAATGTCTGAAAAAAACTTTATGGCAATCCATCCAATAATAGTTGAGATATTTCAGCCAGGGCCAAAGGGGTGGACCAACCAAGCCATGCCACTAATCGGTCCCCAGCTGAAACTCAGCTCAAAACACAAAAGAGACATGCAAAAAAGAGAGAATACACAGGTGAAACAAAACATACTAAAACCCAGATCAACAGCAAATCCAGTGGTCTTACGAAGCAAAACCTGTGAGCCCCGTTTTCTAAAGGTGGATCAAGGAATTGTTTCAGTCAGGATAGACTTTGGAGCGGACGTCTTCTGCTAAATTGAGAAAGTTCTCCAAGTAAATCCCTGCAGAAGAAAATACAAGTCCAAAATTCCCCAAATACGTCTTATTAAAATCACGCTGCTGCCATTCATGCTTTGATTGCAAAGCACTTCACAATATTTTAGATGTCCAGCTCTTTTATCCTCTAAAGGCTTTCTACTCCCACGCCAGCAATGAATGCCAAGGGATCATTAGGAACAACATTAGATTTCGAGTACATATGCCAGATAAAATAATTTCCTCTGCATTCTTTAAGACATTTATCCAAAAGAACAATTTCCTCTTTGCAGTCATTGGTGAGAAAGATCAGAAAGAAAGATTCAATAATACTAGCAAATACATACTCCAGGAAGGCTGGTCATACTGGAACAAGTATACAAGGTTGCAACAGTCTGACTAACGCAACTGCCACCCCCCACAGCATTCCATAAATAAAAATCTCTCTCTCTTTCTTTGTCTTATGGGAAGGCTACAGTCCAAAGAAATGATAACTGTCTGCATGAATACACAGGGAGCTGAGAACTTTGTGTAGAAATTCTGTGTTTGTGTGATATTATGTTTCAAGGTTTGCAGTCAGTCTCTAGATGCATTGAAAACCAAAGAAAAACAAAACTTGGAGCTCGATGTGGAACACAGTGTTCCCAGTGTACACTACAGAAGCATATTTGATATTCTAGTTGTTTGAGCTTGTGCACAGATTGGTCTGTTGGGCAGACAAATGCGTTAGTTCAAAATTTAAATTTAGAATGACGCCAGGCTTTTATATCAGTAGGTAGCCGTCACTTTATTTTTTACTCTGTGTGAATATGTCAGCGACCCCAGGTTCAGGTCTTATTGTCACAATAAGATATTGGCTTCTATTTTCCGGGACAGTTTGCTAAAAGCTCAGATCTGGTTCTTATGTTCTGGCAAGTATCCAAATTAAAATACAAAAAGCAAACACTGTCACAAGTGTCTGCTTCCAGTGGCTCATTATAGTAGTAATTATGTCAGTAAACAAATTCATGGTTGGATGAGAATGGCCAGCAAGCAAACAGTGTCCCAGTTCTCCGAATGATGTCCCTCAACAGCATCATCTTGCATTTTGAGTTTTGGTCAGGCGTACTTTCCCAGCCCTTTTTTGCAGATGGTGATTAAATCTTTAATTGTCAAGGGGAGGCGGGACTGCGGAGCAGGGAGAGGAAAAACTGGCAAACACATTTTTAATTATGGCCCACTAAATTAAGATACCCAGACTCAGTCCAGTATCTCCAGCTGATCGATTGCTCTCTCTCTCGCTCCCCACTCCAATGCCCCATGGCTCTGATTGTATTACTCATTCAGAGAGATCATCTGTCATTTCCAACCGCCGTACAACATGACCGCATATCATAACAGCCCAGGAATGAGAGCGGGAGGGACGGAGAGATAAAGAGTGAGGAAAATTGGAAATGGCCAAGAAAGAGCAAAAATGTAATTCGTGTCTGAGGATTCCTCGACCGTCGTATCCTGTTGTACCCTCCAAAAAATCTCAGTTAGATGAGGAGAGTCTTCCAAGGCTGGCAAAATAATTAACTCAGTTTCTATAGAAGCTGCTTAAAATTCACATGCACTATTAACAAGACACGTCCATGTAAAGTACACATAGGACATTTGTTAAAATAATTAAATGTTGAGCAAATCATTTATCATTTATTATGGCAACGAAGGTTCATTTTACCACTCTGGACACCGTGCTTCACTTGTTTAAGCCTCAATCACCACAAATTAAGACTTTTGGAGTTTGAAATGTGACACAAGGCAGAATTCCTTGGTGGATATTGTGTGCGGAATAAACATGTGAACATCCTTTGTGCCTCGCTCAGCCCTGCAGGCTGGATATAATTACTGGAAATCATACCGCTCTCAACGTGCAATCACCTCCACCGACATAAAGAGTGTGCCCAGAGAATATTGTCCTCCATGGCCGTCTGTCTGTGTGCGTGTCTGTGTGTGAATTTCCACAGCCAAGTCTGGGCATTCAGACAGTATCAACATGCAATACAAGCATCCATCAGGCATACATGCACTTGTCTTGTGTCTTTATTTGCTGCCTTGACTGTGTGGAGCCACGTCTGTCAAAGAGATCAGAGCTTTCACTATAACCCCAGACACACACACACACACACACAAAGACAGAGTGGCATTGATGTGTCTGAGATATCATAACAGTGTAGCACCATTGGAAGTGACAGTGTGTGTGTAATTGAGAAAATGACTGTGTGTGTGTATGTGTGGATGGAAGACACTGTCACGACAGCATCGGTCCAGATGTGAGAGCCTCAAAACGACATGTTTATGTTCAGGTGACAGGAGCCGAAGGAATTACGACCGGAGCGAATGTGGAAGTAAGGTGACGTTAGGTCTGGGTGGATGGATGGATCACAGGCATGACTGTGTTGCCTCACCATAACCACGTGTTTATCATTGTAACCATGGCGACAAAGAGCCCAGTCATTTTAACCCAAACCACAAACTAACCAAGTCGTTTTTGAGCCTAAATACAACCAAACCATAACCATAGCGTTGTTTTCAGCAGTGATTTGTGAGGGCACAGAACAATGATGTCGTCATTGTTAGTGATATTTATTTAACACATGGTAATAACACAAAAACCACACAGACATATCTAAATAGAATATAGGGTATGGCGCACTTCACTATTCACCTCCTGCAACTCCAAACACACTAAGCTTTTACTAGGGCACGCAGGCGCCATTCCAGTTATTTTACTATAATTTAATAAGAAACGCCTCGTTGAGCTATGTTCTGATAGCAACCGGCAACATTTCTGCTCACTTTTGTCATGAAGGCAGAATTATTCAACACATTTTTATATTTAACATTAACTTATAATTTACAGTCTTACCTAGTATTTTTTATGGTGTATCAATATTTAGCTTGTGCTCTTTTTTTGAAGTGATAAAGGTAAAAAGTGTTTTTATGAGAACAGAGTAACAATAACAGAGTATATGCTACAACCCTTTAAAATTTCTGATTGGAAGTCCGTAAAGACAGAACAAACAGAAGCCACCATTTTGTAGCTGCCGGGGAGGTGAACCTTAGAGAGGGGAATGAAATGTTGTTTTAAACAGGCAGAGTGAGGACAGCCTGCCACAGAGTTTGGGTCATCAGTGTGGTCATTAAGCAGCCTGTAATGGTCCATGAGAGATGCTGTTCTGCTCTGGTGCTGGGCCGGCCGGCCAGCCGGCCTGTGGATCGCACCAACATTATCAGCCAATGGGTCGCACCATTATGCTCTTGATGGAGGGGAACTCTGGATGTGTCTGGAGGAGAGCGAAAATGGTCACATTATGCTGCAAATCTGCAGACACACCACGGGCAGGTGTGGGTGTGAGCACGCTCATGCTCATATACAGAAACACACATTCATATGAATTATTTAAACATCATGGAGTGGATTGGGTGTATATTCATATTCATGAGTCTACATTTTAGTAAAATGGTTCAGGATCATACAGCTGAGCTCACATCCACAGAAAATGTGCAAACAACAACAATTCCACCTCTTGTAGTTTGCTTTTTTTAAATGGTGGCATCTGGCAACAGAGCCAGCCTCCTATCCAGTCGAGCTGTTTTTTGAACTGCACCTGTGTTCTTCATCGAGTTCACCTCCCTCTTTTTCTATTATTATATTTCACACAGGAAAGCTGAAGGTTGTGGACATCTGCATGCAGCAGGGAACGTTGTACGTGAGGGATCGCGCAAGAGGGCGAGACAAAGACGGTGAGTGAGAGGATGACAGATACAAACGCTAATCACAGTAAATGTCAACCCAGCCACTCCTGCCACTCCGTCCATGTTCATTTCATTTCCTGCCAGAGACCTGTCTGTCCGTGTGACTTCCTGACAAAATGAAATGTGTCTCTTGTGTCCTGGTGCCTGATGAGGCAGTTTTAAAGTTTAGAAATAAAAATAAATAAATTTGTTTGGGAAAATAAATAAACCAGCAACCCTGATGTGTGGCGGTGTGGTATGCCAGTATTCTCCATCTACTCATTATTTCTTTATCCCATGCACCCAATCTTAAGTTTTGACTGAGACATCGTGTCCTAGGACAGAGCGTACATAGGTTTTCATGTTTTATATATATATACAATTAATATAAAGTACTAAATTCAATGATATCCATATAGGAGAAACAAAAAAGTGATGTTTTTGTGGACCTAGCTTGAAATAACTCCAACTATATACTTCACTAAAACCCCCCGCATCCCTTGAAGTTATCTCTTGTCCGTAGGTCCAAGTTTTTGATGGCCGAGCAAGTAGCCAGCAGATATCGCAACACTCATTAATCTTAGAGTGGCTTTCCTGGTGGGAGTTGGGGAAAATGCAGCCTGTTATGTCTCCTTCCACATCTACTGAGTGCTTCAGTCCCGCTGCCAGTAGTGGTCCGAAGAAGCAAAGAGGAGGACGGTCTCAATGGAGAGGGATGTGGGCAGCATAAGCCCACAGCAGCTCTAAGACAACACTCACACAGCACGGCAGTTGGCCAGGCAAACTGTGCTGAGAGTCAAACTCACTCGGCTCGCTGGTGGAGTTTGCTGATTTTGGAAGCTTTTGTGTGAGAGACTCCACATTTGGTGTGGAGATGGTGTACGCAGGGGGGCCATCCCTTTTCAAAATTCAGAGTATCAAAAGATGGTTGATTTCACAGTTAGGCATTATGTCTTTCCATTTCAACCCACCCTCCCTCATGCAATCTGCTTCATCTGTTTTCCTCTTTGTCTCTTATTAGGCGTCCATAGAGCGCCCGCAAAATGTTTTATTTGCCAGCCAACCAATCAGAGCAGGAGGTCTGGACACGCCACTAATTGTGGTCAGTTGGCCAACTCTTCAGCTGGCTGCCAACAGAAATTGAGTTAGAATGTTAAAATCCTCAATGCCGCAAGAAACACCTCCAACTAGGACCTTCAAACACAAGACGGCATGAGAAGCAAATAAATATGCAGGGTCCACAATACCACCTAATAAACAGAATTCCTAAAAATGTTGTAGGAGTTCTACTTGTACATGGAAAATATGTCACGTACCCTATTTCAAGGTATAGCCCAAGCTTCCCATTGATCTAAAAATGTATTATATTCCACATACCCTGATCATAACGAACTCAACATTTGATTTCTTTTTATTTACACTAAGATTTGATCAGCTTCAAGCAAAACATAATAATCTGTCCACATTCATTTTATATGGGAGACCAAAATTCATCATGCGTGCTTTCTTAGCATTCAGTCACAGTGATTAATCTGTGCGTCAGCAGCAGAGACATTCAGAGGTGAAATGGTCTTTTTCCAGTGCAGTACCACCGTGCCCTTGTAGTCTGACCTTTTGTCCAATTCATCAATTACCTCCCTGTTTTTTAACTCATTTATACTGAACTCGAAAGGACACACTGTAGCTCAGTGCAAGCACATATAAACACACACTGTTGCATGCAGGTACTGTATAGGCACATTTTTACACACAATGATTAATGATCAGCCTTCAGTGGGTTCACTCCTCTAAAGGCTGCTGTTCAAGCCAGGACTGATTTCCCCCACGTGACTACAGTACTTTTCCATCCACAAGGATGGAATTCAAGTCTGCAAAAACTGCCACCGTGCTGTTCTGAAAATGTTCAACTTACTCCAGCGTTAAACATTGAATAAGTTGTAACATTTATTATATGATATCAGTGGGAACCACGTTCCATTTAAAAAGATTATCTGGCAGACCAAATTTGGAACATCTTCTTAAAATTTGAATATACTAAAATAATGCATCATTACACAGAAAGCAGATTTGTCTTAGGCATGGGTTATCAAACATTCAGCCTGCTCACAAATCTTTTACCCTGCTAAATGATGAGAACATAACATGAAAACATGAAAATGTCTTCAACTGAGTAAATCTATATCTACTGTAAATAAATAAAGGGCTGGACATTTTTGGAATTTGGCTTTCTTGCCAAGAGTTACTTGAGGAGATCAATAATACGTTCATGAGTGTACGCTAACTGTACGCTACAGCCAGCAGCTGATTACTTTAGCTTAGCAGAAAACTGGAACCAGGGGGAAACAGCTAGCCTGGTTTTGTCCACTTCCCAGAGTCCAAAAAGAAAAAAACATTGATATAAGTATTAATTAATGAGCTTTAGAGGTGCTAATGGCTTGTTTTTTAACCTTTTGACAGAGCCAGGCAAGCTGTTCCACCTGCTTCCAGTCTTTGTGCTAGTTAAGCTAACAGGGAGCTGGATGTAGGTTCATATTTAGCGCATGGAAACTAAGAAGAGTATTAATCCTCTCACTCAACTCTTACCAAGACATTTCCTCAAAATAATTAAGTCCTTTAAGTGACATCAGATCTCTACAAAAATTAATTTTATACATTGTTATACATTTCTACAACAATCTTTTTGTATTGTTACAAATGATGACTAGAAACTTTAGTCTGAAAGTGGAACTTTTTTTTGTTATTATTCTGTCTGTATCTGTAACTGACAACAGTTACTGATGCCTGTAACCAGTCGTAACAACGAACCCTCTTAGACAGAACGGACGTCTGGCACAACATCATTTGCCCAGATGTCCTGTGCAACAACACGGCAGCATTTTTGTCCCTCTCACCAGAATGTCTACATTGCTCCCAAAGCAAAACATGTCAGATGCCTGGAAGACGTGTAGAATTTGATAAAGGCAAATGCTGAGATGGGACCTTCTCCACAATAGATCAGTTATATATGCAGTTTGGACTCAAAAGTACAATGAGTCAAGGTCAGTTGTAAAACATCAAAGTTATATTTCATACCTCCCCTTTTAGAAGAGCATCCCTTTTTAATAACCACACCATTCAAATATATCCTAAGCTCACTTATTATTGAGTAAACTGTTTCCCAGAAATGATGTTTAGCTATGGAATTAACTTTCCCGTTAATTAATCACTTTGATGGTCAGGGTGAGTGTGATTTGTGGACAGTGTGTTGGGCCATTGCTCATGTATTGTATTACAAACATGACAAAGAATAACTAATTTAAGGCCACTTATTGTACATGTGAGTACAGATATAGAGAAATCCATGGCAGCTTTCCATGACATACCCACAATCTATAAAGGAACCTTTGGAAAGTCTCGTTGTGAAAGCCGTTAACTGAGCTATGATGCTTTTCATCTACATTTGATCAACGCTTGGATGTTAAAGCCTCTTTTAAAATGTCACATCTACTTAATATCACATTATTCACCAGATAGAGTCCAGGCCAGGTTGTTCGTACCTTGTAAAACAGAGGAAATTCTCTCTCTCTCTCATAAAAATCTGCAGGCAAATGTCACCTAAGTGGTCATTTTTATGTTGAACATCAAGAACATCCTTTTCACATACTATATGAATGGAAATAAATGTGTTTTTGCCTTTCCAATTGTGTGTAAAACATTATAGAAAATATAAAGATCATATAGATAATAACGTGTGGGACAGGCCACACAACATATAAACAAACAGTGTACAGTATTAGAGAAAAAGCACACAAACATAGCATTGAGTCCTTATTTACTGCTGTTATGGTAGTACATGAAACTAGACGGCTTAACACTAGAGGGCTCACATGCATTGCCATACAGTAGAGCTCTGTTTTGTTCAACCGTTGGGGGGGTGGGGTTGTTAGAAATCTCCCGCTATCACACAGATGACTGTCTAATGTATTATTGATTATGCTTTATTGTGCCGAAACATCCCTTTTACAGCCGCGGACAAACATCTACAGAGTAGATGGAATGTAACATCTGAATTAATAAGCAACACTGCATCATGTCCCATGACACCAGAGTGCAAATTGAGGACAGCGTCAAGTCTGACTGAGGCTTTTTCAGATATTCATATGAATATAGAAGGAAGGGGAGGCGGGGGGTGAAGAACAGAAAGAAAAAGGAGGAGGGGAGGATTTTTAGAGAGCCATTTTGCCATCCTAGAGTTATAAGGTTCCAGCTGCGCTCTGAGAGATTTTGAGATATTGAGCTTCAAAGTTGTTGCATTCACAATAGCTAATAGAGATAGAATCTTTTTTTGATTTCTAAATAAAAATTACAGAAAGGCATACAACTTCAAGAAACAGCTCACGTAATGTTAATAAGATGTCACAGAATAAGAAAAGGTGAATAACTCAATTTTATCAAAAATGTCAGGTAGAAAGTTATAATTCCAAGTTGGCGATTTGTGTGTGCATGTGTGTGCATGAGAGAGAGAGAGAGAGAGAGAGAGAGAGAGAGAGAGAGAGAGAACGCTAATATGTGACTATGTTTGCGCGTGTGCATTCCTGTGTCTTGTAAAGTTTATATTTAAGCGTGCGCGCTCTATCACACCGCAGAGTCAATCCTACACGGCAGCGGCGCACGTGTAAGCCTTTGCAAGCCGAGCAGCTGGTCTCCCCTGTGGGAGTCATTAGCAGTGAAGCTCATCCTTTTGTCACACACTCCAGTGTCTGTCCCTCACCTCTCAGCTCAACCTTGGGGCCCATCATGTTCCCCCTGCACACCTGGCTTTACTTCCTTCTTCCCTCCGACTCCAAGGCTCCTCTGGCTGGCTGCTCCCATAGAAACTGTGCTAGATAAATAGAAAGAATGGGAGAGAGGGTGAATGAGCAAGAAGGAGACAGGGTGGAAGAAAAGGAACACAGATAGGGAAGGGGCAGAGGGAGAGAATGAGGTCTATCAGCTCTCCACAACCTATTATCAGAGTCCTGTAGGATCTCCCCAGACATACCTCTCCTTGTATGTTTGGAGACTGAAAGAGAGCTCACTCTCACTTTCATCCTCTGCACCAGTTCCCATGTTATGTCCTTAAATCCATCGCCTCCCTCATCCATCCATCCATCCATCCATCCATCCAACCAGCCAGCCAGCCAGCCCGACTGCCTGTTTGTCTGCCTTTGCTTGCTGCCTCTCTGCAGTCATGCCACAGGGAGAGTCGGTTATATGAAAGCCTCCTCTTCGCCCCTAATCTCAGCGAGGCAGAGAGGCTGGAGCTGGCTTTGCTATAGATACACAACAGACCCCGACTCGCTTGCCTCTGCCCAGAAAAATCTCTACTCATAGTTACCACTGACCGCATGCCAACACACGCGCATCACCAGCCCAACAAGCCTCTACGCTTGTCTCCTTTATGGCTCAGCTCTGACCCTACTCCACCTTGCATGTACTTATTAAGATGTGATTTGAAATTGTTGGTCTGGCCTCCCTTCTGCATTTGTGAAAAAGACATTTGAAAATGCACTGGAGCAATGCAATAAGAGGTGGACTGAAGAGAAGATAGGGAGTAAGCAGGTGGCTGGATTTAGGGATGAGCGCTGTTCCAGGAATCCAAGAGTCCTCTAATGGACTTATGCTTCATCAGACAGAAAATGATGAGAAAAAAAAAGTGCAATTGATCCCTGGGGTTGATAGTTTGAGAGATAACATGTATTTTTCCTGTCAGGCAGCTGACTTGGAAATGCTGTTGTAATGGCCCTGAATTGCGGAAAATTAACTTGATTTCTAGGCCTGACTGGCTGTCATATACTTTATCTACTCTACTCACTTGGGATGTTTGGGATTATTCCTTTGAGGACCGAGGCCATCCCTCACCGGATCCAATTGGAGACAGCGCAGATTGGGAGTGAACTCCCTTTATGGATTTTTGCTCTAAATATAGTGGCTCATTCCGTCCGAATGGCCATGACCCCAACACAATTAACCTGGCAATTTGTCACTTTCAAGGACATCCACTGGGAGTTTGGGGAAATTGGCCAACTCCTCATCATCCCTCACTCCCTGATCGGTAATGGAAGAGAGGAGCGATGATAGACATGACCATAATCTATGCATTATCTCTCTCTTCATTCCACCAATTCATCATCGTTCTTTTTAATATTCCCTCGTCATTTAGCTTAGATATGTTTTTTCATTACTACACGGATGGTTGAGGAGTCTGGAGGTCTACAATCACTGCTTTTAGTAAAGGATCACTGTATATCCTCTTTTACTAGCCTGTTAATCACTGCTGCTACTGCTGCATGTAGAAGTAAAGCAACGTAGGCCCTCCCTGGATGACTGGATGGACGTAAGCTGGATGAATGAAAATACCATTGATTTCCTATGAAGGCACAGTGCCAAACCTGACGCACAGGCACACAGGGTAGATCAGGTGTTAATGAATATCAATGTTAAGGAGTGAAGGAGGAGAAAAAAGAAGGGAAGAAAAGCAGACTGGAAGCATACTTTGTATTGTAAAAGAAATAAAGTAAAATGCTGTATTTCAAGAAAAGTGCAAAATTTACATCAAAAGATATACAGCCAACCACCCATTGCTTTACAGATATTCTCTGATTTATTACACTGAAATACCTTCAATAAGTTGTGGTAAACAACAATAATATATTCCAAACATTGAAAAATAATGGATTTATTGTGGAATGTTTTTTTAAATATCATGCTGTGTAAAATGCATATTAAAATGGTTTCAAACTTTATATTTGTGATTAGCTTCCATGTTATAATATGTAATAAAATAAAACTACTATTACTGTAATTTTACAGTAAAAACATGTTCAAAAACTGAAAATAAAGTATTTACTTTAAAAAAAAAATTATATTTCTCTTATAACACATTATTAACCATAGGAAAATTATATTTGTGCTTCAAGTTTGTTTAGTTTGCAATAATGTAATAATGTTTAGTGTTTAAGCATGTGTTTAAACAGTCTCCCACTCAACTGAATTACAAGTTTGTGTTTGTCGACATAGCTAGCTAACGTGCCACAAACTAGCTGCTAGGATCAGTAGCATATCATAGTGGCACACGAAGAGGACCGTTGCAGTGCAACGAAATCCTACTGTTGCTGATGTGGCCATGTGAATTAGCCATATTGACATCTTTTGCTCCCCTGTCTGGTGGAGGGGCTGACGGCTGCGGGGTGGGTTGGTTGCCAGGCTTGGTTGCTTGTAAGCCCAAGCATCTTCCACAGTTTTTATGATTTGTTCTACACCTGTAATCAAATCAAAAGATTTAACTACCCAAAATAGCCACTGATTAGGTTGGTGAAAGCAAAGCCATATAATTAGGTGCAATACAAGTGTCATTGCTAGGGTTTGAAATGTAAATGCTAAGGCCCCAGGCCAAAACAAAGCATGGGGCTGAAAATGTGTAGTGTGAACAGTTAAGATGGAGACTCAAACATGCTTCTGCAGATTTCCCTGCCTCTCTCCCTCAGCGTTGGCCTGGCTTTGTGTCGTTGGCTGCAGCCTTTGTTAAAATTTGCAATAAAAAAGCAAAGGCCCTTAAATTACAGTATCATTAATATAGTGACAGTCACTGATGGCACCTGGGGACAACTCCTCTTTTAAAATCTTTTCAGTTATCACTGTATTGCAGAGCTATGGAAACAATATGAAATTACTCAAACTCATTGTTGGTCCCCTGCGAAACCCAGGGCTCACAGGTAACTTATTTTTACAGGAAAACGCTGTCCCAAAACCTTGCCAAAATCTCAACTGTCCCAACCCAGGGGCTGTGTGTAGCAGCCTCTTTTTTTTTTTAAATTGTCCCTGGGACATTGGGATGGTGTTAATTTCGAGCTAACCCCCCCCCCTCCTTTGGCATTTGCAGTTGGAGGCTGATCCCCTTATCATTCATCTTGATCTATCGCTCAAGCTTCTGAACTTCCCTTTAAAATGTCTCCCTAGATGGGCAGAGAGACAGAGAAAAGGAGAGAGATATTAGTAGTTTAGCTCACACTGTGTCAGCAGTTGTGCGAAACCTGAAAACATGTGTAACGTTAACCTTCTAGAACTATTCGACAGTTACTTTCTGTAAAATTCGGATTTTTCTTTTACAGTAAGGAGAAAGATGAGCTTTGAAAGGTTGCGTGAGGAGTTTAAATACCGTAAATCTTCACTGTTATTGAACTTGTTAACTTTTATACTCCTCATAGTGACTCATATTTTTCCTTGGCAACTATTCCTTTTGCTCAGGCACAGCTTTTACCTTATCACAGCAATCCTTGTTTGGCCTTATCCGCCTCCAGAGGAGCGATTATCAGGGCGACACCCTGAAGCCTGTCGTCTCAACACATACCAGGTCAAAGCAGACTGTCCTCCCCTTGCTCTGCAACCATTGTTAATTCTCCCCTATTTTACACCATCGATCTCCTGCCTCCCAGCCCAAACATCCAGGTCTTTGTGGAGCTGTTAAGTTGCTCCACTACTGAACTTTCTGCCCTCTTGTTGCCAGTGTGCTGTTGATCCCAATCTCCCCATGAACTGCCAACTGGCTACAAAAAAGAAAGAAAGAAAGAAAGAAAGAAAGAAAATGATTCAAAGGTGAGGTACTTTGTACGAAGAAAGGAACAACCTTAATGACAAACACTAACCATTTACAGTAATTTACAGTACATTTATTTCTGCACACATCCAGTTCACATTTCCTAAATGTTTATTTTGCAATGCATGTGTAACCCCATTGCTCTTTATGTGGTTTAGTTAGCTGGTAAAAGGTTTATAGTGCCAAATCCAGCCTCGGATAACTGCCGGAGCGGAGATTACTCTCCAACAATAACACGTGGATGTTATAATGTTTGTGAGAAGATATGTTTTACAGGAACAGTGTTTCTTCCAAATATTGGAGAGGAACGACATGGACGACATGCAACAAAGGCCCTTTGCTGGAGATGAGCTTACAGTAGGCATTTGCTGTTTTACCAAAAATTCTCCAAACTAAATGAAAAAATAAGTAATTGCCTTCCAAATGAATATGTGATGATTTTCTGATCCGACACCCCTGTCATCAAAACAGTATTGAATTACCATATTTACTTTGGACCAGAGCAGCCAGAAAATGTAACCAAATCATAACATACCTTTTTATTATTTACAGAGATCCAACGATCTCCGATTACTAGTGGAGAATTTGGCCAGAGGTGGGGGTTTTTTTCTAGGTGGCTGAAAAAGGGTGTAATGCTGCTGACAGAAGAAAGCTGTAATTTTTTCTCTATATGTACAAATACAGCTAAAAGATAATTGAGCGTTGTGGATTATTTCAACTTATATTTGCTGTACTGTACTGCTAATTTAGGTGCTTGATCTGAACCTGCCTGCAGAGGATGAGTAAAAATATCTTGGTGCTAAAATAGATCATGAGAAAAACATACAGTATGGCGAGCTGATTGAAGCAGGGTCTTAAAGGCACAATTTGAAATGCATACTAACAAAGGAGGAGCCCTACTAGCTAAAATAAAGCAAGACTAACAGACTAGAGCCATACCGGCTAATATGAGTAATATGAATAATATGAATATGTTTACTATGTTATCTAAGCAAGTTAGCATGCTAACATTTGCAACCTCATGGTGGCGCTGGGGGAAAAGAAATGGGATCTCCAAAGTCATCAGTATTTATCCTCTGGGAACCATGAATCTCTGCACAAAATTTCACCAAAATCCATCAACTTTTAGTCCGGACCAAAGTGGTGGATTTACCGAGCACCCGACATCGTCTTACCTACCGAAACGTGCCATCAGTGACTGTACCCCAAACCCCACACATAAAAGATTAAGGTGAGTTGCTTATCACGATGGAAAATGTTCAGTGGGGACCCATTGAGGTTTATCCACAAGACCAATCTAACAGAATGGTTTCGGTCACTGACTTCTAACATAATCAAAATGCAGCACACACATCTGCTGCTAAAAGAAGGCTATTGGTCGCCCCGTGGAGGGCAGACTCTGTGCTATCAAGTGCTCTAAAACCAGATTAGGATTCCTCAAAGATATGACTTTGACTAATAACAGACTGTAATTAGGTTGATACAACTTCTTCTTAAATCTTTGGGTAAAAAAAATGTCAGTTTAGAGATCAGCCCAGACTGTGCAAGAGACAAGAGGTCAGGCCTCGCCGCACTGATGAAAGGATGGGGTTAACAAGTGAGTCGGTTATTCTGAAAGGCTCCACAGGATTGTTTGTTCGTGGAGATGAGGGGTTGAGAAAGGAGAATAAGCTGCTCTTGCATCATTACATGCTGCTTTCTGATACATCAGCCTTAAATCCTTTATAGTACTGTGGGACATTTACCAGCATCTCATTTATGGAGAGATTTTCTGCACTTTATCTTCACAGCCTGAGTGTTTGCATGCAGCCATGGCAGGGAGAGTTCTTGTTTACTGTGTTATAAAAGAGCAGTAGCAACAGGAACATTCAGTATATATCGTATTTAGGACAGTAAGTTTGGGCTGCAAATCCAAGTTTGCTGTGAAGCTTCTCATTGAAGCTGAAAAACGTACCTTGATGAATTTATGCTATGAGGTCCAGCTTGGCAGACTACAGGTGACAGTTGAGTCAAACAGTGTGGGGGGGAAAAAATGCTAGATTTGACTCAGCCAAAAAGCTCTACGGCTGAGGAGTCAATAATTCTATTTCTCTATGCTTAGAGTAGACCCCCTCCCCCCCACATGCCTGCATTACCCTAAGCCAAAGCATCCGAGGTGTGTAACGTAAGCCTCTGCAGTGCGCCTCATGTTTCATAAAGAGATAAGGGTCACTAAAAATACCCCTCGTGTGTGGAGAGATAGCAAAGCATTAAGAGCGGTATCTACAGCGAGCAGCTAGCAAAGCACAGTCTCCCTCTCCTTCTAACCACAGACATCTAAGAAAAAGAAAGCCGGAGCCCATGGACCCAGGCATAGATGGGAAATATTCATAGTTATAACAGTTCTGTATGGATGTATTATTAATATTAATCTGCTCTGGAAACTAGGAACCGAAAAGAAAATAATATTTCCACAAACCGCCTATGCAATGTGTCGTGCTGTGGCAAACACAGAAAGGGTGTAAAAACATATCCCAAAATGCACAAGACAGTGGATGCATATGTTTCTGTAGAATTCCAGGTGGGATTAGTTTTAAGGGGGCTATTTAGATTATTTAGAGTTGGCAACACTAGCTTCCTGCAGTAATCTGAAAATGGAAATGAAAATGAAAATGAAAATTGAAATCTTTTTAACCACAGAGCTCTAGACACTGTGTTAACCAAAGGCTGACCTGTGATGAAGATTGATCCTTGCATACAGCCGCTAAACTCATTATCGCCTTTACGAGTATTGTCAGCTCTGATGCAAGCGTATCCAGGTAGTGGCATCATAGCTTAAGTAGCTCTGTGTGCATGGGGGATCATATCTTAAAGCTTTGGGGAACTGCCATCAAGTTTCCCGCTGCTTCAAATCTTCTTTGAGGCCGTTTCTAAACAGAAGTTGATCCGCTGAGGGAGGCCTGTCCCCCTCTGTAAGCATAAGGCTGCAGCACAGCATGGTGAGTCTGTTTGCACTGCTGTTTTTATCCGTGCATACAGAGTACCAGGAGTACAGCTGCGAGCACACACACACACACTTCCAAACTAATTGGGTTGTCTGTCTCGACTGTTGGGGCGGCAGCCATTGTACGCACGTCACGTTACGTTACATGTAGCTTGTTAGAGAGAAACTGTGAGCGAAGGGGAGGCAGATCAGGAATGTTTTGGCTTTGAGCAAGTGTTTTGTCTCTCTACCCATCTGTGTCCCCTCACTCTATCCAGTGCTCATTCTGTTCTCCCCGCGGATCTTACTTTATTTTACATGCTCAGCCAGACAGATGGAATAAGACAAGAGAACGACAGGAAAGAAAACAGCCTGACTTTACTTAGGGGAGTATCAGGAGAGCGTAAAAGTAAATGTATTTGTACCAGGTGAATCAAGAGCCTTACCAGCAAGTCTGTCCTCCAACTCCTCTTAACCATCTTAGAATGTGTTTTGGCAAATTCAAACCACTAAATTAAAACCTCATCAGAGTCCTTGCAAGTGGCGTGACCCTCAGAAAGATCAGCAGCAATCAGTTAATCAGAGTCAAACTCTTGAAGTTTTCTCCTCTCAGCAAAATGTGTCTAATTTCTAGGTCGTATGATTTCAAACACTGGTAAGGCACAGACACAGTTTGTCAAAGCCGCAGCTTGTAGCACCACTGTGAGATATTTAATAGGAATTCTTATTACTTCTTTCTCCTTGTTCAGTTCTACTTCCTCCTTCACTTTCCTTCATTTTTTCATTTTCTTCCTCCTCTTCACCTTCTTTTCCTTCCGTTTCCTTTCCACCTCTTCTTCTTCGACATCCTCTTTCACTCCCAAATCGTATTTTTATTTTGTCTACACCTATTATTGCTTATACCATTTCCTTTAACACTTCCACTTCTTTCACTGCCACTTTCACCTACTATGCTCTTCTTCTTCCTACCCTTCCTCTATTTCATTTTTCACTTGCACCTCTTCTTCCTCATCCTCTTTTCCTTTCACTTCCCCTTCCACTTCCTGTACTTCCACTAAGTCTTCTAATTCCTGTTCTCTGTCTTCCTCTTCCATTGAGTATTTTTCCTTTTCTTTTTCCTAAACTTCCACCCCTACTTCTCCATCTCCTCCATTTCTTATTTTTTTCATTAATCCACTGCATTTTCCACTTCTTCTACATCCAGCGCCTATTTTACTTCCCTTTCCTTGTCTGCCACTTTTCACGTGTTTTTGTTTTCTTCTCCGCTGCCACTTCAACTTTTTCTTCAACTTTTTTTCCCACTTCCTCTTTCACTTTTACTGCTTTTATTATTATAATATTAAATACAATTTATTTATCAATGTATGGTCATCCTGACAAGTCATAAGCATCAAAATTAAAATAGATTAAACATTTTTTCATTCATATCTTTATGTAAATCAATATGCATACACTCTCTGAACCAGTGCATTCTTGTGATGATAAGATATGTTTTGCCTTCACACTTTGCCTTTCCCATTCTGCTTGTAAAGGAGCAGATTGATCACAAATTATACCAGTCCCAGTTGGCATAAACAAGACATAGACTTCAGATTGACAGGAAACAAATTACAACTGCCGGAGCAAATGCTTTGACCATTTCCACTTCCTTCAGATCTTCCTTCCAGACCTTCATTTGGATTTCTATCAAGCCAAAGTGGG
Source organism: Gadopsis marmoratus (assembly GCA_036023855.1). Taxonomy (NCBI): domain Eukaryota; kingdom Metazoa; phylum Chordata; class Actinopteri; order Centrarchiformes; family Percichthyidae; genus Gadopsis; species Gadopsis marmoratus. Next base: position 10,248 of record JAVQJF010034993.1, on the reverse strand, counting down.
TGTGGTGTCATGGCTTGCTCCTCATCTTAGCTGGGATATGGATGGAAAAAGATTAGTGTGGATACACTCACCCAGCCTACCCCAGTAGTCCAGCATTTCATCTCTGTGTGATTAAATGGGAGACATTCACACCCGATTTTTTAATTCATCAAAACTGTACCTTGTGCAACACAGGGGTTATATTAATCACATTTCGGGCAAATTCACATTGGCTTGCATAAAGCTCAAACAGGCATGCATTACAGATTAGTCTTCTGGTGGAGGTGCCTCACCAGAGACTCATCGCATTAATATATTACCCCAGTCACAAGGTCTGAAGTGAGAAAGAATGAGAGAGAGTCAGAGCGAGACTATGCGTCTGTGGGTGGAGATGTCAAGTTAAACAGTGAATACAAATGATGAACTTAGAGTATCAACCAAATATCTATGAACGTCTTTGTGAGGAGCAAAACCAATGTGAGGTACAATAAATGCAGTCAGAGATATGAAACCTGCTGATTTGTGAACCTTTCTCACAGCTCTGTCCTCATTGAAGAGATTGGCTGCTAGGAGGGAATCGTAATCAACTGCAGGAACGTAGCACCCTGCTTGTTAGGAATACTGTTTGAGGCTTGTGAAATTCCCTCAAGGGAAATGGTGGTGGTGTCTGTGTGTGTGTGTGTGTGTGTGTGTGTGTGTCGGGGGGGTTGATGGGCATCTTGCTTTCCCCTCCTTTGTCATCTAATTTGTCTCATAACTACAAGGTTTTATACCAGTCATTAGAAAGTAAATCCCCTTGCCTCAACTTGCCACGGTAACTTGGTAATTCAGAGCTTGATAAATGGACACTCAACACTGGTTATTATGATGAATGGGAATTTCACACTGGTGAACAGTGCCAGGTATGGGAGGAAAAAAACCAGAACGAAATTCCTCCCAAAAGTGCTGCCAATGGCAAATTGAAAACGGATGCCTATAGGGTCAGTTGACATTCACAGTATTGGATTTTATTGGATTTTTTGACTAGCTTGAAGTTAGGCCAGGGTGTAGGGAGGCGTTTTGACAAAACATGATCCATTTCCAAAAGCAGTTAGAAAAAGAAATCCAATAGCTCTAAGGCCGGTTGGGGAAAGAGAGTCAATAAACAGATCAGCCGTTACCATGGTGCGCGCAGATTAGTGAGGGTCCATGGCTGTTTAGCCATCTGTACAGGTTGCCAGGCCTTGTGCTGCAGATATGGATGCAACCGACCAATACATTACAGCAACTGTATTATCATTACAAAGGTACATGAAAGGGGGGGGGTGACGCAGCAAACTACACTGGGTGTTTGATCAATGGGGGTTATCAAGCAGGGGACAGAAAGAGAGCGAGGGGGTGAGCTAAAAGGAGAGGAGAGATGCAGTGGCGAGGGAGGTACAGCATAGGGCAATTTAATCACAACCATCTCGGCTGGATAATAAGAGGGGAGCGAGAGAATATAAATAGTGAGCGAGAGACTAATGGAACTCATTTTAGGAGAGTATTTAACCTATTTCAGAGAGAATCCAGGGTAATCAATTAAAAGTGCTTTTAGCCCAGGCCTCAACTTTAATTACTCATCAAATGTGATTATTCTCTGACATGCTACCTTAGTCCTAGAAATAGATATAATATTAGCTACATAAAAATGCTGGCTGCTGTGGGCTGCAACCAGAGAGAAAGACCCAGAAAATGCCACAAGGGAATGGTGGCAATACTTAAGCTACATTTATTTATTCCTGCATCTACTGTGCATATTGTGTAAGACTTGCTACGGTGAATGTGTGCCATTAGTAAATTAACATTTGAGATCTCCAAATCTGACAGTAAGTGGTGTTCTATAGACCTGGACATTTGACAACTGTTTGTGCCATGTGCAGTTATAGAACTGAAATCCTTAGAAATAAGCGTACAAAAAGTAAAAGCTAGTTATTGTCTTAAATTCTTGCTGACTGGCAGGCCTGGTGTGACGGCTGACCTGTGGGTGCTGTGACAGCCTAATATCCGTGCCCCTCAGGGACAGTGTCAGCAGCCAGTTAAAACCTTGGCCTACAATTGTTCGGTCAATATGTGCTCGCAGTCCCCAGGATACTAAGGAAGTCTGTTACAACCACAGCGCCAGTCTAGCAGTGGGCCTGTTTGTTTGACAGTCAACCCAATACTAATCCACTGCTCTGAATCACGCTCAGAAGGGGAGAGGAATAGAAACGGCTGGAGGGCATATATCCTGAAAATATGCAACTCTGCACTCTCATAGAATCCCAGCGAGACTGTGTTACTGTTCACGGGAAACACGTGTAACAACGTGGAAATGTTCACACTCAAGCACGCACACATAGATGGTAACGCATTATGTGTAGATATTAGAAAAACATCATGTCCTGATGCCAAAGTGGATGGATGAAAAAAGAAAACAGAACAGCAGGTTTGATTTTTGAGCTGTTAGCTTTGTAAAGCTCCCTGTCATCTCTCACATTTGATAATTGCAAGCACGGAAATTACTCTACGGGCCAGATTTTCTTTACGTTTTACGTCGTTCGTGCAAACCCAGCAGGGAAGAATTCCCATTCTTTCACAGAGGACATGAATGGACAACGTGAGAGTCCACTAAAGCAATGGCGCAGGCACACAAGTAATGTTCCCTCCACTCAGTGAGCGAAGTGACGCTCAAGGGCGCACAAACATCTTCTTGAGTGCCAATTAGGAAGCTGAAAAGATGTAAAAACAGATTCAAGTGATGGGGCTGTGACTGTATATATATATTGACATTCACAAGCTAATTTAAGAGGGTTCTCGTCTAACAGCTCTGCAAACACGAACACACTTTACATCCTTGAAATGTGCCCTTTAGCAGATAGTTTCATGCTACATGCCACTGGCCTGTAGTTACTGCACAGGCAGATGCAGGTAATGCCAACAACAAAACCACACAGCAGCTCAGACAATAAGCTTTTCACATCAGACATTTTGGCTTGTCATGGCAGGAAACGCTCACTAATAACATTAACAGTGACTGTGTTCTGTCCAAGGTTCCCAGTAAGCCATGACAGTGTGACAGTGAGCAAGCATGCACAATACCAGGACCCTGAAACTGAAGCTGCTAAATGGAATTCATGATTTATTTGATCACTCATTCAGTTTGTTCATTCATCTGGAAGCTGACGTCTAAATATGCCACATGGATAATCAATTAATACAAAGCAGGTGCGCAAACAGGTGATTCTCAGGGACAAAAAAGGGAGGTGAATTATGAGAGGGGATATTTAGAAACAGAGGAGAAGGGGGAAAAAAAGATCTATGCGCCCACCAATTATTATTATTATTATTATCTAGAAGTGCAGTGCAACTCTGCCTCTGCATTAATCTGTTTTGTTTGCTGGAATTATCTTTATTTCTGCACTTTCTTTCCTCTTTAATCTCTGTAATTTGTATAGATTATTTAAAAGCTATTACAGTCGAAGAGATTTTGTTAGAACTCCATTTGAAGTTTTCAAATGTAGCCCGTAGCCTCATGGAACCCCATTCTAAGTGGAACCTTGACAAAACCTTTCTGAGAGACACCTGAAACTCCAAGATAAGTAGCTGGTTCTAGCCAGAGCTGACAGAGGGTCAAGAGCTTATGAATATTATGAGCTTATGAGTCTTTTAAGGGTGTTTGAGTTATAAATACTCACTGCATATTTATTTAGCAAGAGCTCTGCCGTAGATGGATCTCTCAGTGTTATAGTGATTAGAAATTATTCCATCTACGAGTATAAACTGAGTGTTTTATGACTCTTTTAAGCCCTCTTTTCTTTTTTTTTCAACTTTCAATCCCTCCAGCTTTGGGCTGACTAACTTCTCACCGACACTCCTCCTGAAACTGATTCAAGACAACAACCATAGCGGCAGACTCTCAACTCTCCACACCCATCCCACCGGAGGAGCACTCTGTGACTCAGAGACGGTTCGACAGATGGATTATATCCATGTTGTCGGTGCCTTTCTGCCGGCCATGGGGCAGAAGTGTCTGATAAAGACACGTCAAAACATTTGTAGAGCTCATGGACTAAGAACTCCACACTGGGGGCGGGCCAAGATCATGTCCGCCTCTGCGGTGCATCTCACGCATGGTAAAAGATTGTGCGGTCACTCGAGGTGTTGAGAGAAAAGACGGGAGAAGAACCACACTTTTGCATAGAATGGATGTTTTGTTTTGATTCTTCGAAAGCACAATTCTGTCAGTTTGTTTGTCGCTCTGGAAAAACATGCTGACAGAATGTTGTATGGTGACCTTGCATCCAGTTTTAGTGTGTGTGTGTGTGTTTTCTGGGGCGGGGGGGGTTGTAATAAAGAGAGGTGGGGGCTTCTATAGATGCCGAGCAGCTTAAGTTTAATTGCTTGTGGTGGCAGTCAAAGTCAATATGCTGGTCAATGGCCCGTGCATCCCGCAGGTTCATTTCCCCATAATTACTCTACATGCGCCTGGCCAATGCATAAGTCTGTCATCATTAAAATAATAAGAATGGGTTGGGCTAGAAAGAGGGCAGGAAGAATGGAGGAACTAGTGCAAAAGAAATTAATTAATCAATACTGAAGACAAGAGGAAGAGATGGCCTGGCACAAGCCCAGGCACATTATTAAGCCTGTGGTTTCCCCTATAGACACATAATCACATGCAAGCAATCAAATTCATATAAATACACACAACTGCACATACAGTACATGACTTAATGCAGCCAATGTAACATTTTGAGCAAACTTTGTAAGTGTGCTTTTGAAAAGTAAAATGGTTCAATAGGGTTAGGGTTAGAATGGATTGAATGGCTTGAATGGAAGAAACCTTTTACATTTGTAAATATATACACATAATTGATATTCATTTTTTTTTTTGAAGATGAGACTGACGCCATGTTAGTGTTACTAACGAGGTACTGCATGAGGTAACTGGTTTGAAGAGAGGTTTTCTTATTCCAATAACTGATGGCTAGTTTTAGAGCTGTTTAATGTCAGCAGTAAGTGTATGAGGAGGCGCAAACTACCTCACTATTTGCTAAAGCCTTTTTGTCAAGAAAGGTGAATGTTCTCTCCAACAATGTTTTCTTTAAGGCATAGTTCCGCATCAAATGAGAAGACCCAGAAATACACTCTAACTAACTATTAAAATTAAGTTTATTTCTTATATACAGAAATCAGTGCCATAACCTGAGTTTGAGTCCTTTGTCGGGTTCCTTTAGTGGAAGCCATCTTGCACGGCAGCTTAGAGAGGAAGCTACAATGTTACAATCTGTTTGCTTTGAAGGTATAGCATTTACCTTATGCTGAATATAGTGAGGCCTTGTTGATATGAGCAAGTGTCAAAAGTCCCTTTTGTTTGATGTGTTTTCTTTTTTGGAGACTGAAAGTAAAAGTCTGACTAACTTTCCTGCATACCTCTTTGCCAGCGTGATGTTTTGTCTTCCTTACGCTACCCTCCCCCTCAGCTCGTGACAAAGTGGCTGTATTGTATCATTACAAAATTCACATGGCAAAACTCAAAATGCACAGGCTAACAGCGAACACAATTATGATGACTTGAACGTTTGCACATCTGACCGCACATACTGAATGACAAGGTCACGATGAACATTGCAATATGAATAACACTTCTCCAAATGCGTGTGCACCTCAAACAAAGCTTTTCTTTTGTGCTAATGAAGAGATTTGATCAGATTTGCCTTTTCCATTCAGTCCCCCTAATTCAATTCATATTTTGGACAACAATACTTGGATTAAAAACCAGTTGTTGACAGAAACGTAATAAGCCTTCCCAAAGCAACATCTCAGCTCATTAAGAGTTCCCCCCCGAACTTGCTGGATTGCAGCTTAATGCGGAACGAATATAAGGTGTGTGTGCCTGCGCCTGTGCACATCTCGGTGTGTGTCCGCTGTGGCACAGCCATGTGTTCTACAGTTGCTGAGTGTAATCCGCGGCCTTTACCAGCTGCCCACAGGTCTTTCAAAAATGTCTCACTCGAATTAAAAACAGGTGGACACAGTTTGATTAGCTTGTTAAAACACACCTGCTACTGAAGGGCGAGGCATTACGCACACATACACACACTATACACACATTATACACACTTTCCCATGGGCACAAAAAACTTATTGGGGTCTGTGGAGCAAAGATAATTATTATGGGAGAAAATATTAGCTGCATTAAAGGGCTTTTTGCAATTAAAAAAAAAACTGCAATACTAAGCGCCCTAATGCTCATGGGTGAGAATTATATGACAATAAACAGTGGACTCGCAGTCATTTCTTCTGCACTGTATTGTAAAATGGTTGGTGCTCATTTTATCCAAGCTAGCTTTCCTTTTAAATGTGTTGGTCACGTGCTGGTTTTAGTGCAGGTAATATGGACTGTCACACTGCTCCATTCTTTGTGCAACTCCACTAAGAAATATTGGGAAGAGAAAAAACAGGTTATGACACATTTTCGATTTAGCAATATAATAAATGTGCAAGTTAATGTGAAAACCATATTGCTACTCAGAGCAACGGTACAATAACACAAATTCAGAATTTCAGGCTTCTAGCTTTTGGACATGTATAAGGCTGTTGATACAGGGTATATGTTAATTCTAATGGAGATTAGTCTTTAGGCTTCATTTTTGTTATCGTCAATAGTTTTTTTATTGCTTGAGGCAGTTGCGAATGTACATTTATGGGTTTATAAAATTTAACTCACTTATTCCCACCTATTTGATTTTTTTCGAATAGGAGTGAGTGTGTTAGGAACACACAGTCTGTCGTAAAGTGTAAGTTAGGTCAGCGATGCAAATTTAGAAATTGTGCAGATTTTTGTTATCTAATAGTTTGCAATCTAATCTGCAGACAGCAGTCCTCACAATGGTCCCATTACAATACATTAATTAGACTCACACATGGTGTAATGATTCAGCAAGTATCTCACAGTTTTATGGTGTGCTGTGATGTTCCCAGTGACTGCAAGACAGTCTCTGCAAAAGCATTTTATGGTATGCCAGCAGGTTAAGAGCTATTTGGAAGCCCATTGAGTCATTGTTACATTTAAACCTTCTCAAACATGAAGCGTTTCATTCCTGTGTCAGCCTTTACTTCAGTGGCCAGCATGTAAATGTGTGTGTGCGTGTAATTCCCCAGCATCACCAATGGGACAAGGGCAATTGAACCCTGGCACTTTTTTTTTTAAATGTTCATTTATGCATCAAATGTACCTTTGGAAGATAATAAGACACCATAATAGATTTTTATGAAAATGCATTAAATGGGAGGGAAGCTAGTGCATATAAACCCTCTTCCCTACCCCCCCCCCTCACCCTTCACCAAATCCCTTTCGAGCAGCTATGTTGTGGGTCCATAAAACCGCTCCATATGAATATTTAATGTGCAACTCATGTAATGCAAATTCTACTTTGTTTTATTTTTCCCTTTGCCCAGTCAATTATTTTGCCAAGTGCTGCGACAGATCTCAGTGAGGGCTGTGAGACTCACTTGTGAGCATCCAGAGGCTTTGCAGACACACTGCCATTACTACAGAGACACACCTTAAGTGTTCAAATATACAAGGGAGCAGACATAGAATACATGCACGGTTTAGCATTGTTTGAATTGGCACCGTATTTATTAATTGTCATGTCAATACCTTTTGGGTTGTGAGATATGACATAATGACTTTTCTTATCTGTATGGCGATTCCTCAGTCAGAGGTCCATCTACAGGTAGAAGCAAAAAGCACGGGGACGTTTTACCGCTTTCTGCTCATTTAAATATGTGGCAACTCTCTCAAGCAAACAGCCTCTCCTCTTTCAGCATCAAGGTTCCAAGGTCTCCCAAAGTTTTAACCCCTTGTGCTGAGCACCATCAGTCAAATAATGCCGCCTCCTCATGGGCAAAGTCTACATATGTCTGAGACTCCTGTTTTTTATACCTGCTAAAGCTTTGGCAATAAGCCTCCGGCACCAGCTCATATGCCCTCAAAATACCAGCTATGACATGCTCATAATCAAGTCTAGTTTCAGGACACAAAGATGCGTTAACCTCCAGAGCCTTACCAGTGAGTACACACTGCAGCAACAAGGTCCACGCGTCTTTAGGCCACTTTAAAGTTGTCGCCACATGCTCAAAGAGTATGAAATATTTGTTCACATCTTTCTCATGAAAGAATCAAACAAGCCGAATATTTCTACTTACTTCAAAAACAGCTGATCGTTCAGGGGAAGGCTGCAGAGCCTTAGTTGCAGCTTTAATTCCTTTAACCGCAACACACGCTTAGTCTGTGACAAGTGGTTTGTTGGCGGTGCGCATCTTGTTTGGTGCATACAATAAAACAGCAGTGTTATGTTTGTCATATTATAACACTTTGTGGTACAGAGTTAGTGTGGGGATGCCGTCCCGAGGTTCGGGTTTGCTTCTGTTTGTCTGGAGTTGCTTTGTTAGTCACCAGTCCTGCAGTGTTCCAAATTAGCTTGTGTGCGTAGAACTTAGTGCAACCTCACCTCCATAGGCTCCGCAGCCTTCCCCTGAGCGATCGGCTGTTTTTGATGTATCCGACTTGTTCATGTCTTTCATGAGAAAGATGTGGATACATTTTTCATAGTCTTTGAGCGCGTGGCAACTTTAAAGTGGCCTAAAGACACGTGGACACTGTTGCTGCAGTGCGTACTCAGTCGTTAAGGTCACGTGGCCATAATGTGAGAATCATTAGAGTCAATTTAAGACAAATTCTCCTTTGCCACACCAAATATAGCTCCTTCTTACTCTCCCTTTTAATGACTTTCTGGTTATTACCTGCTCTCCCTGCATGTTACAAACAAATAACTCTTCCCACAATGATTTACCGTACAGTAAATCACATTAGACATGCAAATTAAACCATTTGCATACTTTGCTCCCAATATTTCTCACACTGCCAGATACACCTAATATTACATACATGATTCTTAGAAGGATGAGACTCCATTTTGCTAATTGTGTGTTAAAAGTGCCACACCCTAGACGTAGATCCAATTTTGCTATTTCATTCGGACCCTAATGCTTCAAATGCCAAATAAATTTGCCAAAAAGCACTGGACACAAAAAGATGTATAAAGTTGATTGCATTTTGTGTATATATGTTAGCTGCAGTCATGAGGAAACTTACACCGATTAATCAATGACACTACCTAATCAATATGTGCTGTTTCATAAAGGCCACTATACTGACAAAACTGCAGTTGGTTTGTGTGTTTTCTCTGCTCCTACAGTCTAGTTCCCCATTTCATTTTCTGTAACTCAGACTTTGTAAACTGCGAGCAGGTGAATGCAAACCACAGAGGAGACACATTTATATGCTAGTCTGTTATTCTGGGCTTTGAAACAGCAGATGGGCAAAATGGTGGATCTAGGTCTGTCCAGGCCTCCAACCCTCCCCTCTCCCTCTGTGCCAGCGTTGGCTTGCCAGGCTAGGACTGCCAGAGTGCTAGCCCCTTGCTCCCCCTTGAGGGGTGTCTCTGTGTGGGGTGGCAAGGGCTTGGCACAGCAATCTGTGAGACACGGGTAGCAGAGGTCAGCATGTGCGGTTAGTGCCCTGCGGCAAGTCAGTGCTAAATCCAAACCTCTGCCTGCTTTGGCAGAAGAAAAAGAAACTTGAAAGGAGGAGGGGCAGGTGTTAGGGATGGCTAGAGACCACAAGAGAGAAAAGCTGAGAGAGAAAAAATGTATTTCCTATCAGTAAAAAAAGACAAAACAAAGTTAAACTTTTGGGATGTTTAAGACTCAGCCCTGGCAGCCGCTAGTACGGCGGTGCTTTGACCTAAATGGGAATGCTAGCAGGGTGATTAAACAGTAGCACGTCTAATGTTTATCATATTAAACATCTTAGCTTAATATTTAAGAATGCCAGCATTTTGCTAATTACCACTAAGCACAGCTGAGGCTGTAGGGAATGTCATTAGTTTTTACAGAAATTTTCACAACTCACAATTTCATGGCAATCCATCTAACATTTGTCAAGACATGTCACTAAAAACTAAAGATGTCAACCTGTTGGCAGTGCCAGAGGTGGATCGTCAATGTTACTAGGTCCATTCTCTGGGGATCAATTCAATTCAATTCAAATTTATTTATATAGCGCTATATCATAACAGAGTTATCTCATAGCACTTGTTAATATAGGGCAAGTCCAAGCCAACTCTATATGTACAGACCCAACAATACCACCATGAGCAAGCGCTAGGCGACAGTGGCAAGGAAAAACTGCCTTTTAAC
>JAVQJF010034990.1:0-61368 GCA_036023855.1 Gadopsis marmoratus | reverse complement strand
CTAGTGGGGAGCCACAAACCAGCCCCCCCCCCCCCCCCCCACACATGGATAAAAGCGCTATTATTGCAAGGCAGCTGCATCATTATGCCACAGCTGTCGGGAAGATAATTAGTGTCTTTGCAACTGTACATCTTGACATTGTGCATGTTTGTTGTTAAGGAATGATACAAATGTCTATTATTTGTCACTCTTTCCCCCAACTCTCTGATGTTGGTTTAGACAGTCATTTGCCACCTCTAAATCTTTATCTTAGAGAAAACACGGCTCTGTACACATGCAAACTGAGAACATTTCCTGCAATTACGCTCTAACAGACAGATCAAGCGGCCTCAGTATTAATTGTGTTGTGTCTGATAAACCCACAATACGCTACTTGCCCAGATTCAAATGGTAGAGTGGCAACTAGCTGGTGAACAAAGACTCCAGACGAAAACTCATGTTCCTCAGCGTCTATCGAATGTGTGAGTAGGCAACGGTTTGCCAATGTCAAAGTTGGGTTTGTAGTTTGTTTCCACAAATAATTTCACACTAATTATATTTTAATAATAATTAAAATACAATTTTTCTTTATTTTAGAAGATGTCCTTGAACATACATTAGTGCATAGAAACATATCAGGCTGATGTAACCAGGCTACAAACATATATAGTACAACTCGCATCGTGTCATTTTCCTAAGACATTTTTTGCCTGGAAATAAAGGAAGTGAAAGAGGTTCAGCAAAAATACAAATAGAAGCACACGGTTCACTCGACCCCATAAATTAGTTGGGATTTCATTCATCTTAGAGCCCAGCACACTCAATTGCGCATTTATCACACGTTTATCCTGCAGCTCACAGTTCACTTGGCGGCTTATAACTATAATGCGGTAAATGCTGGGGGGTCCAGAGGGGACCCCATGGTTAAGAGTCTCCACCCAAAGTGAGAGGAAGTACTGCCATCATTGATCTATAGGCCCATGGGAGTAAACTTCAATAAGATAGAGACTAAAACTCACCTCTAAGGACGTCTGTGTCTAAATTGAAATGTCTTGTGTTTTCTGGTGCCTTTGGTTGTGTGTGAGTTTCAGTTTGTTACAAAAACTGACCCAGCTGCATCTTGTGGGACAATACCATCAGGATTTACTTTAAGATTATGTTGTTTTCAGTGTTGGCAAGTTGACTGGGAGTTGACTCCTCCGTCCTGACACATGTAACCATTTCCAGATGAAGGTGAGCTTTAGCGACGTTTTAAAAAATCCAGCTATAATTCCAATGCAAACAGGGCAAATTCCCTCACCAGATGGCACAAGCCACCCACAGAGAGAAGGTGGAAAAAAACCACTGACGTGGTCTCCGAGCGGAGAAACTAGACCAAGACCCCAAAGCGGTCCTCATCGTTCATCAACCACACTGAGATTTCTGTTTGAGTTCTGCTGGGAAGAGGCAGCGAGGCCTTCGCCGAGCCTTGGCTGCGCTCATGTGTCCTGACATGAGCGACATTCTCATCTCGATGGCTTCACGGTTAAGGTCACGTTTGTCAACGACAGCCTGGGGTGGGGGGGGGATTATTCGGGCTCAGATTAGGAAATTAGTGTTTTGTGCAGCATGCTACTGCAAGGCTGAAGAGCTTGTCTCGACAGCTTAGTGATTTCAATGGTGCAACTGTCCAAATCACTCGACATCAAATAGTCCCTCAACGCTCTCGTGCTGCCTGCGTTGTCGGCGTAAAGCCTCTTGTCGTATGATACTGCACTGACAGATTTTGGGTCAATAAATTTCACCGCTTATTCTCCGCTCCTACATTGTTATGCTTTGATTCAGACATTTTCCCATCCAAATGGCCACAGATAACCTCTCGTCGTGTCAGCATCTATTTTACGAGAGGAACATTTTTTCCCTTTTTCAGGCCAAGGCTGCGTAGCTGCTATAATCGCGTTGTTTTAGTTTGATGGGATTTATGGTGAAAATGGAGACGCGGAGGAGATATTCATTGGTAGTCATGTCACCAACATGTCATTTTTATTTGTTTTTCCACATTGAACTTGGAGCTTGTCAAAATGTCCACAATGTGTTTTACCGTGCATGATGTGTTCAATCATTGCTGGCCCGTAGCATTTTCACTGATCTCTAAAGCGAGATCATGCAACGTAGCAGCCTTCCCCTGAATGCTATCATGTTATGTTTGGGGATTTTGATCTAGCCTTTAGTCAGCTCCGCGCTGTATTTAAACGTAATTCCACACTCTTAGTTTGCTATTCTTTTCTCTCATCACTTATTTCCTGTGTGGAAGGAGGCACTTCATGTTTGTTTTGGCCCAGAACAGAGTGAACTGCTACGGTTGGGAGAGAGCCAGACTCTCCTCTGAAGTTCACCCCATCTGCATCCGCCCACCATTTTTCCCTCCATCTCTCCTGCTGTACCTCTCTCCATCCTTAATTCAATTCAATTTTATTTATATAGCGCTATATCATAACAGAGTTATCTCATAGCTTACCCTTACCTTTCTCCACCTCCTTTGTCCTCCCCTTGCTCTCTGTGGTTCCCTCTTTTATGACTTATTGTACACTTCCTGAAAATCTGTTTATGTAATTCATCTTTAGACTTAGGTTTGGCACCTCGCGACCACATGTAAAGCTCAGCAGCCCCACATTCGTCTAGGTTTTGTGAGGAAGTTGTAATGGTTGTTTTATTTTATGAACGATGGGACCCAGTTCCTGCATTAGCACTGAGGGAAATATCTCTGCATTACCGGACGGAGCGAGAGGACGATTCCCTCTCTGTTGGTTTCCTTATTGGCGACTTTGGTCTGTGGACTGCGATAACCACAGCCCAGTGTGTTTTGAGTGTACGGTAGCTCACCCGGACCAGTTTTGGCTGCTAGACCACCTGTTTGCACAGCGAGTTGCTTTTACTGCTGGTTTGAGTGAATTTATGGACTGCTGATGTTAACAGCTCTATTTTTACAGTGCCCAGGTTTCCTGTAATTTATAACCACCAATGTGACACAGAAAACTCACACCCTAGAGATTTGGGAAGGATATTTGCGCCAAAATGATGCCTTCAGGAAAGAAACAAGATCGCTGCTAATTAGTTATTCTATTATTGTAGTTAATGATGTGAGTTTGGTTAATTTTGCAGCTGCAACCTGGCTTAGAATTGTAAATATAATCTTTTATGCCTGATTAACTCATTTTTTGTTTATGTACATGCACACATCCATTAATCATAAACAACAATTTTATTGAACACTTTGATACTTCAGCCATAGCTGTATCACTCTGTAACGCTCGTCACGCCACACTTCTTAATTCAAACTTCTATCTCTCCTCTGTGTTACAGAGTCTAGGCTGCGATGAGTATCTCGGCTCGGGAAAGGTGATGGACACGTGCGGTGTGTGCGGAGGTGACAACACCACCTGCAGGCTGGTCTCTGGAGTGTTTAAACACAGCTTATCCAAGATTGGCTACCACAAGATCATGGAGATCCCGGAGGGAGCCACCAAGATCATCGTCACAGAAATGGTGAAGAGCAGAAACTACCTAGGTGGGAAAGAACACTCATCACGTTGACACGGCACTCCACAGCACCCGTTCACACAGTGGCTGCACACGTTTGTAGTTTCCCAGCAGAGAAACCTGAGTTAGTCAAGCTACTATTTCACATCTGGGTGAATGTTGCTACAAATAACTACCAGTGGAACAACAAGCTTTACCCTTTGACTAGGATTGGAAACGAGGTAGCTCAGGCAGTCCATTTGAGTCAGCAGCTGCATTCACACGGCACGCGCTGCTCACTGCAGCATATATCCTGCACACGTGTTTCATTATGCCACTGCTGCTGTATAGCATTTTGTAAAGCCCCACCTTCATCCCTGCATCCACCTGTAGGTGTTGAGTTTACCTTCCCAAAGGGGGAAGTAATTATCGTCGCTCCCTGCTGTGCTGTTTTCTTCTGGGGAGTGATGAGGTCAAAGCTTATAGGCGCCAAATATCAATGCTGTACATATTTCCCATTTACTTAATAATCCATTCCACGTGAGCTGGCCGAGTGAACTACATTTGGGGAAACATGCAACAGAGATTCTTAGCAGCATGCTAGTGTGTGTAAAGCAGACTACAATAATACTGTTTTGGCATCAATTAGTTTGCCTAAGAACAGTGTTTTTGTTACTAAATGACTAACAGCAGGTAGTAATGCTTGAAAGGAGACTGGGAGGGTCTTGAAACTGCATTTTTGAGTTTTTATTCAATAACCAGGGTACAGTCCTGAAGGCTAAATGCCCGAAATGTCTGCATGTGGAGTCCAGGTCACTGATGCAGTGGTATTGCCTGGCATCCCACTTTTTTTCCTGCTCTGAGCTGGTAAACCGTAGTTACTTTCTGCAGCATGCAGCCTATATTACACTACACAGATTATTAGCGTCTTTATAGAGGTACAACAGTGGGACAAAGTAGTGGGTTATTTTCAGAAGTGAATGTTGGAATGTCAGATATTGTTTAATGAGAGCCATGCACCAACTGAGCAGAAGGTTTGGAGGAAGGAACAGCCCTGATTCCGCCCCCGCACCCCCCTTTTCCTCACGGTCGCATCCCTTGAGGAAAGTGCATAAACACGCTTTCATTAGAGGATCTTACCCCTAAATCCTCACCATCCTTTTTAATTGAGGTGTGGAATTTCACCACTCTGTTTAAAAAAAAAAAAAAAAAAAGAAGTGGGAACACTCTTAGGACGGATTCAGTGACAACCTTTCAGATGCCAAGTACGCGCTGTTTACTTTAATTTAAATTGACCATTGACCGGCTGAGGTTCAGAAGGTAGCGCGGTCGTCCATTAACCCCAGGGTTGGCGGTTTGATCCCGGCTTCTGTCCACGTGTTGAAGGGCAAGACACTGAACCCTGCCAGCATGGCAGCTGCGTCGCCATCAGCGTGTGACTGTGTGTGTCAGTGGGTGAATTAGACTACTGTTAGAGCTTAGATTACTGTTGGAGCAGATTTACATAGACATGTTAGCATCATTTGGGAATGCTTCTGTAAGCAGAACACACGTGGACAACGGCTCCTTTCACTTTCACAACGTGAGAAACATCCGTGAGGACAAAAGTGGATTCAAAATTACTGCCAGCCAAACTTTTATCCAAAATGTATATAGCGGTTTTAAAATGCAAATAAGAATATGATACAAGAGCAGGAATCTAGCAGGAGCCACCTACTGTATCCTCACCATGTCCCTGATTTTGCCTCAATAGGCCTCTGTTCCACTGCTGTGCATCTCTAATGTGCTTTTAGTTGTCCAAACACTCTTTTCCAAGCCTGTCTAATGTTACACTTCTAATGCTTTTCTAATGCCCTCCTGTACTTAATCCACGAAATCAGTGGAAAACATCTTGGCATATTTTGTTACAGGATTTGCATGAAAGTTTTGCCAGCACAAACAGGTTGTCACGTTTATAAAAGACATTGCTTTGAAAGTGCACGTGAGAGCCTTCATTCCGTTAGCTATAATTACTTCTTTGTTTTGTTTTGAGTGGAGAAATTCAATGTCAGAGCTTTTGTTTTTGTTTTTGTTTTTTTACTACAGCTTTCATTGTGTCTAAATGTTTTTACGTTAAACAATAATTATGTGAAAGAGGTTGTGGCAGTATTTCCCTTGTGGTTTGAGCTCAGGGCTGTCTGTGGTGATTGTGTGGTTGTTTCTTCCAGCTCTCCGAAGCCGATCAGGGCGATCAATCATTAATGGAAACTGGGCTATTGACCGACCGGGGAAGTATGAGGGAGGCGGGACCATGTTCACCTACCGCCGGCCCAACGAAATCAGAAGCACAGCTGGAGAGTCCTTTGTTGCTGAAGGTCCCACCAATGAGATCCTGGACGTTTATGTAAGTAACAAATCAACCCAGACCTCCAGACACTTACATTAGTGACTCTCTTTCTCTTTTATTCACACTGACGGGCTTAAGTTTGACCTGAGGCACTGAGGGTTTGGCATTGCATGATCACTTTTCAGAGCAGGTGTCGGATTTTAGAAGGACGCTCTTCAGGTATTTGAAAGATGAAGAGTATTATTTTCTGTTACTGAGTCTCTTCTACTTTGCCTCAGATGATCTTCCAGCAGCCAAACCCTGGTGTTCACTATGAGTATATTCTCCCCTCTGAGAATCCAGTTGACCCTCAGCAACCAAACCACAGACCAGACGGTAAATGAGACCCCTAACTTCTGTTGTCCATAGCTTTGTCTGATTGCTCATTAATCAAGAAAATCATCCATCTAATCGTTTATTCATCCTTATATATCTAATCTCATGCTGCCCATCCATTCACCACAGTGACTCTAATCTATTGTTACGTTTCTTATTGCGTCTAAACTCATGTGTCCATGTCTTAGGGAACACTGTGAATGGACAGGGTGCATACGACACTCACAGCAACACTCACCAGGAAAACTTAAATCCAGCAGGTGGGGGGAGGGACCCTCCCCGTCTCCCCGACAACCAGGTCCCCGTCGTGCAGCCAACCAGACGCACGAGAGATTACAACTGGAAACTGGCTGGTGCTACGGAGTGTAGCGCCTCCTGTGGTAAAGGTCAGTCCAACTGTTTATGTATTATGTTTTTCGTTGCAGACATACAGAGAGGCCTGCGATTGGAGCCAAAGGAGAGCAAACGCAAAATGCTTGTAATGTAAAATGTTTCATTACAAAATCTTGGTGTCCTCCATTAGGTCACTTTGACATTTGTCTTGAAATTAACAGATTTACGTGTTAAATGATGCTCGTTTCATTTAAAAAAATAAAACTAGTTCTGTAAAGCAGTTATTATGAAATATATAAACTGCACTATTAGCTTTTTTATTTTTAAAAGGTCAACTTTCTGACCCCTTAAAAAGAAACAGGACGACTCAAATGAACATTTCAAAGAACACATACAATTAGATTTTTAACAGAATATTTTGTCATATTTCAGATCTAGGATCCAGTGCTTAAATTAAACATTTGCTTTGTGTGCTTTTTAGGATTCAGCTACTCCATCTTTCACTGTGTCTCCCGGCTGAACCATGTCCAGGTATCTGATGCTTTGTGTGACGGCAGCAGCAGACCGACTCCGCAGGAAGAGGCCTGCAACCTGCAGCCCTGCCCAGGCTTGTGAGGGACCACACTCTTCTGTCCTCACACTGCCTAATACTACTACATTTAAAAGACTTTCCACTCAAAAAGAAAGTTGACTAAATAGTATACACACTACTGTTATATGATGGTGACTATACACTTTTGAAAATTGTTTAAAGAATACCCTTAAACCATCATATCTGCCAATCAGAGCAGGAGTTTGATTATATCTGCTGTAATTGCAGCTCCTGCCTGTTGAAAATCAAGAGAATGCAGACATGTAAGCTAGCACGGAGTGCTAATGCAGAATGGTCTATTCTCAAATTAATTTCACATTTTAAGATCACTTGTGTCAAATGTTGGCATCTGCCTTCATCAGTCTGAAAAGAAACAGCAATGCTGGGTGGTCAGGGCGCTCTATGATTGGCTGAGAGGACTCAGAGCTCGCTCAACCCATTATTACTCAAAAATAGTTATTTCAAAATGTAGAAACCTTTGACAGCCTCATTCTCATTGGTGGTCAAAATATTATTTCAATAAACAGCAAAATGTATATAATATACATACATACAGGTATGTAATATACACTGCTATGCCTTCCTAAAACCAAGCTCTTGTGATTTCTACCTGAGCAGCTGGGATATTGGAGAGTGGTCAGAATGCAGTAAGACCTGTGGCCTGGGAATGCAGCACCGGCAGGTCCTGTGTCGCCAGATTTACGCCAACCGCACCCTCAATGTCCACACGAGCCACTGTCGGCACTTGGAGCGGCCCGAAATCACCAGTACCTGCCAGCTGAAGATCTGCAGTGAGTGGCAGATCCGCTCCGAGTGGACCACTGTGAGTGGCAGCACTGTACCTGTGTCTCTACAGTTAGCTACGACCTAATCTTTAATGATATACAGCTTTAAGAAATAGATGATGTTTCAACAGAGAGTGCTGTGCATGTTTGAGATTTTCCCCCTGACATCAGTATTATACACGGCTACCAAACTATTTCTTCTTTGCTGGTTTCCTTGGACGGAGCTAGCTGTTTCCCCCTGCTTACAGTCTTTATGCTAAGCTAAGCTAACCGTCTCCTGGCTCCAGCTTCATATTTAATGGACTGATATGAGAGTGGTATCAATCTTGTCATCCGCCTCTTGGGTAGAAAGCGAATAAGTGTATATCCCAAAATATCTAACTACTACGTTATAGTTATTGAAGTCTGTTAAACACAGTGAGCACTGCGGCTCGTAGGAGTGCACACTATGTTTCTTTCTTGCAGGTCATGAAGAAGATGTACAGTAATTCTACAAAGCAATGGAAGGAAGCAGCCCACCTAGGAAAACCACAAACAGAATCCAGTTCTTGTAGAGATGCACTGGTGCATTGAAGAAAGCTAAAGCATAATCCAGTCTCTCCAGCAGTGCTTACCTCCACAGGACAGTATTAACCATGCAGCCTGTGTCTCCATAGTGCTCTGTGCCGTGTGGGCTGGGTCAGCGGTCACGAGAGGTACGCTGTGTCAGCAACGTGGGTGACTTTGTTCCAGATGAGGAGTGCAACATGAATCTGCGGCCCATCGATGTAGAGAACTGTGACATGGGAGCCTGTGCCAAGAGCTGGTTCTACACCGAGTGGGGCAATCGGGTAGGTGTTAGAAGGCACCGCAACTTTCATTCATTTCTAAAAACAGTTGTAGTCATTGTACGGGTCTTCATGCATCCAGCTGCTATTTTTGAAAACTAGATGGTATACACAGGTCAGTCATAACTTTATGTGAAGTTATGTCTGATTATCTAGTTACCGTGGCACCTGTCAGTGGGTGAGGGGGGATATATGAGGCAGCAAGTGAACATTTTGTCCTCCAAGTTGATGTGTTGAAGCAGGAAAAATGGGCAAGTGGAAAGATGTGAGCGACTTTGACAAGGAACCAAACTGTGATGGCTGGACAACTGGGTCAGAGCATCTCCAACACTGCAGCTCTTGTGGGGTGTTCTGGTCTGCAGCGGTCAGTACCTACCAAAAGTGGTCCAAAGACGGAGAACCAGTGAACCGGCAACAGGGTCATGGGCGGGTGGCCAAGGCTCATTGATGGTCGTGGGGAGTGAAGGCTGCCCCGTGTGGTCCGATCCAGCAGAAGACCTTCTGCAGCTCAAACTGCTGGAAAAGTGAATGCTGGTTCTGATAGAAAGGTGTCAGAACACACAGAGCATCGCAGTTTGTTGTATGGGGACGCTCACGGTGCCCGTGCTGTCTGGACATTATGGCTGATTGGTGCATAGATCTTGACATTTGACAATATATAGAAGATAATGTACATACATCTGACATGCATGTGTTCCACTTAAATCAGGATATGGCCCAGTATTGTAGTGACTTCACAAAACAAAAGCACACAGTAGTGTTTTTAAATGAATTGTAAAGTGAGTGTTTCCTCCACAGTGCTCGGCTGAGTGTGGGATGGGTGTACGAACCCGGGGAATCCTCTGCCTGACCAACCACATCAGCAGCCTTCCTCTGGAGGGCTGTGGCAGCGAGCGGCCCGCAGACTCTCAGGTCTGCAACAACGGCCCCTGTGAGAATCGCATCGAGTGGTTCACTGGCCCCTGGAGCCAGGTATGAGGATGACCCCGGTCGTTGTCTGGGGTAGCTAAATACATGGGATAATACAGTGGGCTTACATGTACATGTCAGGGTCTTTTTTTTTCGTGTCCACATTTTTATAGTGTGTAACTGAATCCATGTGGTCTGTGATATTGTTTTGATGTGACCCAGTGCTCCGCAGAGTGTGGCGCAGGCAGCCAGCAGAGGTCAGTGGTGTGTCTGATGAAGTCGGAAGAAGGATTCGCCATCGTGCCACCTTATGAGTGCTCCTCCCTGGAGCGGCCCCTCAGCCAGCAGAGCTGCAACCTGAAGGCCTGCGGAGCAAAGTGGTTCCACACTGACTGGAGTGCTGTGAGTACGATATGAAACCCTCTCCCCCTTTTTTCTGTTTAGATGTCCTTACGCAAGGCATCTACTCCCTACTACGCTTTAACTCTAACTGATTAATGGCCAATGGTGCTGATAATCTGGTTTGCACCCGCTGAAGAAGTCACTCAAAATCTTGTAGATACCTTGTAGTATACATCAAGCTTACAGACACAGGAAAGTGGTCAATTACAGTTAAGCTCATTGGTACAGCATGCTGTTGATCTGTCACACCAGGATAGAGTAGGTAGATAGTACTACTATCTCAGGGCAAAGGTTACAAATGGATCCTTCATTTGCTCTGTACTAATATGTATCATGTGTGAATGACAGTATCTAACAAATATGTGCAACAATCAGAGTTAATCGTACAAAACTCTGCTAATTTGCCTCATCAGGACTGTGTGGGCTGATCAGATTAGATTGACAGTGACCAAACAACCCACCAACCTTCATCAGATTTTAAATCAAATGTTTATAAACTCTGGTTGGTGCACTGAAGTACGTGACCACCACCTTTTTTCAACTGAGCCCCATCTACTTCCAAGCATCGAGAAGAGCGCAAAGAAAAGAAAGAAAAAAATAGCAATCTCGCACGTAAAATAACTAAAACTGTTCTACCTTTGACAGAAAATGCATTGTTTATGCAGGATCCCATCATTCACATCAGAAGCTAATTGAGAAAATGTGTTTTCGGGGCCTTTTTAAAGGTTCAGATCGCGACACTGAGGATGTTTGCAAAGTAGCATCACAAGCAGACCGACTTTAGGGTGGAGTTTTTTATTAACCTGCTGTCACCGACTCCTGCCTTACCAGTGTTCAAAATCATGTGAGGGAGGTTTTCGTGTGCGGGAGGTGCGCTGCCTGTCTGACGACATGCAGTCCAGCGAGGGATGCGACGAGGAGCTGAGACCAGCAGAGAAGGAGGACTGCAACCCAGAACCCTGCATACCTCGCATAGGTCGGTCATGTCCTGACATGTTCTCTGCAATATTACTGAATGTTCCTAATGATTTTAGCATCCTTAGAAACACAAGGGTCCTCATTGTGACTGTAATGTCCAGCTGGGGAACTCCTGGCATGAGTAGATGAGTGATGTTGTGTGCCATCGCTGAATGCTTGAAATGGAAATTACACCTTTGAACAAGCTGTTGAACCCAGACTTTAGTCAAAGAGTCTTAGCAGCAGCAGGGAGCTGTACATGTTGGTAACTCTCCCATCCCCCTGCAACACTTAGTCAGCTCTTATTGTTAAATAAGGGCCATATATTATTTGCTGGAAGTTAGAAATACAAGATCAGCCCTTCTTTTTGTTTCAGACGAGAACTGCAGAGACAAATACTTTAACTGCAATGTGGTGGTCCAGGCTCGCCTCTGCGTGTACGATTACTACAAGACGACGTGCTGTGCTTCGTGTTCACGAGTTGCCCACAGACAGTCGATTCAGCGGGGCCACAGCTAGCACTCTCTTCCAGGGCCCCTCGGCGCCACGTTGGGCCGGACTCAATACCCGCTGCAGGCACTCTGTTCCTGGGCCAGCCAGGGGAGTGGACCAGCTGGACCTTGGCTTAAATGAACACACACTTTTTTATTTTTTTTTTTTTGACTGCCAAGGAGGGAAACTGAAGAAGGAACATTTCTGTTGGTTCATTTGGAGACAACTGTTGTGAGAAAGGAATACCTAAAGAATGGTAGAGGACAGGAATCCACTCACTGAATGAACAGAGCACTGGTGGGGTGCGAGAGAGCGGTATCAAACTGAGGAACCTACAAAAAACTTAATGGATTTTAACCACAACGTTTAATATAGAGTCCATCCAATTTTTTTGTTTCAAGGGGAGCAGTTTGCAGCTGTCTTTTACCAATAATGGCTCTTGTGGATTACATGATATGAAGAGGAGAGCGCCTGTAAACCGTTTAAGGTGGACTATATATAGAAGGTATATGTTCTAATACATATATATATGTATGTATGACAGAGTGAATGATAGAGGTCTTTTTTTTTAAAAGAGTTCTCAGACAGTCCTCCCAGCAACTGAAGAGAAAAAAAGCCCTCTTTATTTATTTGCGTGGCTCCCACTGGTTTATCGGCCACCGGTGGCCCCTTTTTAGCTGCGGGGATAAACCTTTCTCCACCAATCACAGCCTCCGAACTGAATGTAGGCATTCCACAGCCTGCTGGATGGTAGAAGCAGATGGTCACCAGCAGATGTATTTTTGGAGAGGTGAAACAAACTATAATACAAACCAACTATATATATATATATATATATATATATATATATATATAATTTTTCTGTGGGAGATGAGCATTCCACAATTGTACAATTCCTGATAAAACGCCAATCACAAATACATTGAATTATCTGTAAAATATTATTTGATTTTAAAGATGACAGTATTTTACAACTATTTGTCTGGTATGGTATATATGAGGTTTACATTAATAGTGAATCCTTGTTTAAGAACCAGCCTTTTCCACCTGTCAGTTTTAAACTAAACCTGCACGCCGTACCTCTCAAATGTTCAACTGTTTTTGTATTATATGCTATCTGTTCCCTCCACACACTACAAACGGACCTCTGATCCATAAGTACTGTATATGTATCAATGTTTAAGTTCAGGAAGACTCAAGTATGCAGTTAGCTCAATCTCAAATAGGACAAAATTAAACAACCTCGTTCCTGAATGATTTATGATTTTCCCAAAAACAATTAAGAAGACTGAATAAATACCACAATAACTCAGCATTCAACTAATAAAACATCTGTATTTGCATTATTTTACATTTCAAGTGTTCAACAATTGGTTTTCTTGAGGTGTTGTTGAAATAAACAAAGTAACTAATTATTTGTACACGTCACAGCATCCTTTCCTTGTTTGATTCCTGAACTGATTCAGAGGATGAGGAAATGAAAATGTCTGATTTAAGCCCTCCATCTAGAGGACAAAAGGTGGCATTGCAGTTCCATCTCCTATTGTGATGCACGCTGCTTCATCTTCAAGAAAATCTCAGACTCTACTGAGACTAGTTCAGTCATTTTTAGTTACAAAAACAACCAAATAACCAACCCAGAACTGTGCTTCATACCAAGCATAAAAGCAAAATCAAAACCATTTTTACACCGTTTTTCATGAATCAGTATTTGGGAGACAGAAGACAGGGCGGCTCAGGGTGGAGTAGTAATCTAGACTTTGGGTCTAGATTAAGATTATGAGTGTTATCAACCCGTATCATCCTTACCAACCCCAACTGCTTGGTGTTTATTAGCAGCCTAATCACCCAGATCTACAGAGACAGTATAGTGACTAAGGTACATCATCGGCATGGCAACAGCTTTTGTCAGCTAATGACGTGTCAACAGCAAAGGCTAACACGCTATTAATTATCTGACCTAAAACATCGCACACATTTTTCAGAGACAGAAACAATGTCATTGACTTTTTTCCTCTGCTCTGTTGATAAGAAAGCAAATATATTAAAACTCAGTAAGTATTTTATTGATACCCTTTATATACTAAATAATTGCACTGCAGTTACAAATGCTTGTTTATCAATCAGTGTTTTCTGCTTTAACTCCCTTGTTTTCCGTTCAAAACCTGAACACTGCACCTGTTTTGTATTCCGTTATCAGTTTTTCCCCCCAAAGACTGTTTACCTGATTCATGAGCACATCGATGTTTAGAGATCAGGATGACTCGCATTAGGCAATCAATTCAATCAATCAAGAGGAAATTAACTATTCTGAATGAATGTGCCGACTCCCGAGTTTCCCCAAGAACATTCAAGAACAAAAATACCAGAATCCATCACTTTTAGAGTACATTTTAAGTGCTCAGACTTTGATTCAGTTTGACATCACATACAGGGTGAAGAAATGCGGCCTCTGATTTACATCATCCAACTAGCAGTCAGAAAACAGATTGTAGACGTTCCACTGATGTTCATTTATTACTCCATCTGGAAGGAGGAACTGTTTTCTGCAGTCGGGACAAGAGGACTAGTCTGGTCGTTGCGTGTGTCCAAGTTTGTGGTCCAATGTACTGATTTGTATGAAAGAGCACTCAGCTTAGTGAACACAAATCTGCTGCACACAGTTGCAAATTAAAATGTTTAATTTCATTTCGTAGCACTTTTGGTGAATCAATGTTTACAAAGTAACATATAAGAATAAGACATTTATTTTTCCGGGAGGCACAAACAAACACTTTGTGTATGAATGTAGCGTTTGTCTCTCGGTCACATTAAGGGACAAACTACCTTAATACACAAAGTGTTGATGTTAATTCCCTTTAACATTCGCCACAATGTTCAAAACATTATGAAAGCTTTATAAAAGAAACTTCATGTTCTTTGCTTGTCATGTGTTTATTATACTGCTTAATACCATTAATCTTGATTGTGTATCTGTTGCATAAGTGAGGTAAAGTGAGTAATAACTTCAGTTTTATTCTTTATTTATCTGCAGTAATTAAAGATATCGCAGCGTACAGCTCGGATTTTACTGTCAGACGTCATTCAGAACTTCTGCCCGCTGACGACGGGGCTGAAGGGTTTTGCAGAGTCCGCCATGAAAGCCTCAATCTCCTCCACGGTGCGAGGGACGCAGGTCAGCAGCTCTATGCCATCAGCTGTCACTGCAATGTCATCTTCAATGCGAACCTAGACACAGTCAAACACGGTACAATCAAACAAGGAGACGTTCAAAGTCAAACGCAGCCGATGCAAAAATGGAAGTGTACATGAGAATTCGTACGTTGAATATGAGCTGGGTCAGTCACTGAAAAATCTATATTCCCATTTTAGACGTTTAACTTAACACTTAGCTACATGTAAATCCAGCAGGGCACTGTTTTGCCATTTTATCTAAACTACTTATTTAAAAAGGCGAACATTAAAATTAGGAACCAAACTCACCCTGTTAACTGCACGTTGGCCCTCGCAGAGCTTCTGCACCAGGCTCATTGAAGCTACTACGTTAACTGATCTCAGAGATTTCATGAATTTATATTCAATAATTCAACGACTTTTACATTAATTAGTCAAAGCATATCTGTGATCCTTCACAATACATTTCAGTTCAGAAAGGTTTTTATGAATAACTGTAGTCTGGTTCCATCATGATTTCCTATGAGTTATCAAATTACCTAAGTCTTAATTTTCATACTGTAATACATTGTAGTCTTTACTTTGTATTACTTGACATTTCTGACATAAAGTGACTTTAGCGCCACACTCGCACATCGCGAAAGAACAGCAGTGTTTTCGTTCTGTGGACCAACTGTGGAGTAAGTGTTGCCCTGTGAGCCCTCTGGTGAGGCGGCTTTGTAGCGTTACTCCTGTAGACAACGTGATTCAGTTCTATTACCCCGCTGGTGAATCCAGCCCAGCAAACACAGACAAATGAAACTGCGCAGGCAGACTGACCCCTCCGAAGCCGCGGAAGCGAGCCAGCACTTGGTTGTTGATGAAGCAGCTCTGAGCAGCGTTGGCCAGGGCCTGGTCCAGCAGGTGGTTGATGAAGTATATGCCGGGCTCCACGGTGAGGACCATCCTCTCCTGCACCAGGCGGCCCATTCGAAGACACTTCAGTCCAGGCTCGTTAATACGCGGCACCCCCTGGGCAACAGCACAGTTTGTTTGTCGTAACTGTGGTTTTAACAATCACTGTGGGAAAATGTTTTCATGTGTTGGGCTGGTATTTTATTTTGGTTAAAATATACTGTCGGATACTCGTAGCCAAGGGCGTCACATTGGTTTGGAAAGTGTGCACGTGGATATGAATACCATGTTCTGCATTTCTACATGCTTTTATCATAATTTCAGCTACATAAAAGCAACACATTATGATTAAGATGGCTACGATGCTTAGTTTAATCATTCTGCCAGAAAAAGCTGTCCTACTCTCTCTGCATGTCTAACCCATAACCCTACTTACTGAACATCACATGCTGTGGTATTCAATTAGGCATATAAGCTACACTTTGAAGAGGCCAGGTATCAAAATATGAAGTGTGTATATATATAAATAAATAAATAAAGAAGTCACACACTGTCAGTAGTTTTATCAAGATCTATGTAAATGAATGTGTTGGATTTTGTTTAAGTCCTGTGTTTAGTTATTTTTATTAAGGGGAGTAAATTATGATTAAACCATCTCACTGTAACTGAAAGTACATTACTGAAACGAGTCACATTCAGCAAGCCCTGCTTCACATGCCGACACCTTCTGCTTGTGAACACTCGGCCGTTCCACTGCAGTTTCTGCGGGTTAACCGACTTCTGTACTTAGCTGTCAGAAGAGCAGAACTGTACAGAATCCTCCACCACAACCTCAAACTGTTTGTGTCCAGAGTTCAGGCAACATTTCACTTCCCCTCTTTTCTGCCCTCATCCTGAACCTGTTCCTGCAGCTTGGCCTCCTTTAGCTCAGCTCTCACTTCTGCACAGAAGTTCTCTCTATTATTGATGACATCAATATTGGGAGGAACAGGATTGTGTTGCTTGTCTTCTGTCTGGAGACTTCGACTGTTACAACCCCCCCAACTACTGGTTGTTTGTGATCTTATCAATCTCAGAATTCAAGTCTTGTGTTGTCACCTCAGGGTATCCTCCCACGTCATGCACATCGATGCCCAGCAGGTGTCCCAGGCCGTGGGGCATGAAAACGGAGCCCATGTGGACCGTCAACATGTCCTCTACGCCGCCAGTCAGGATGCCGATCTTCACCAGCTCCTCCAGTTGAACCCGGTCAGCCAGGCGATGCATGTCAGTCCACTTCACACCTATGTAGGACAGAAGACTCATTTACATTTACGCCAAAATCTAATAATTATATTCTGCTATTTCCCCAAAAAGCAGGTGACAAATAGATGGTCAATTTAATACAGTTCCAGGAAAGTAATATGAAGTTAGCTGGAGTTGTTGCAGCCTAATTTCCCACTACTTTCTGTGTAACCTCTGCTGATCAATCATGTCTGTGACGTCACCCCGTGGCCTCTGTTAAGTACGTTACACCAAAGGACATTTTAATTTCTTCCGATAGGACTGTTGCTACTCGTGTTGTGCTATGTTAACACCATTGTCCCCCAGTGTTCAAGTATCATTGCCAGTCTGTAAGGCTAGCATTAGCAATCGCATTAGCATGGTAAGCTAGCGTTAAATCATTGCAGCGTCCTCTGCTATGCATATTAACAGTAATAAGTAGGGAACACGCATTTTAAGGTAATTTATTCTTGAGTTACAAAGTGTTTGGTTTGTTTTCATCCATCCGTTTATCAGCTTCATGCAGAATGTACCATGTAAGCCAGTACAGAGGGGTGTTTCTATTGGTCCTGCAGACATGCTCTTTTAGGGGCCCTAAATAGGTTTGCAATCATGACAGTTCTGCTCCAGGATTGACTGAGCGATATGTTGATGTGCAGAAATGTTTACCCTTAAAAACAAGAGCCACCGTACATTTCGTAGGTCAGTAAAGTGTACTCAATAGTCACACTGACTAAAAGATGATAACCTGGTTTGATGGCAGCCATGACGGCTCGGGAGGATTTCAGGACGGCCTCATAGATGAGCTTCTGGTCTGGGGTGAACTTGCCGTTGGCTGGGAAGGAGCAGGTGATGTCTGAGGAGTAGCAGTAGTACTCTCCACCCATGTCGAACAGACTACGGGGGACAACACATCCAACCCGATTCAGTCAAATTTATTTCCAACGTGGTTTTGAGCAGAAGGTTCAAAACTACTGAAGGCTACTCACCACATGTCTCCGTCCACAATTGTTTTGTCATTCGGAGCCCCAGCATGGCCGTAGTGGAGAATGGAGGAGTTATTGCCCCTGTTACGAGACAACACCACGCTACGTGAATTGAAAAGACAAATAGCGTAACTATGAATAACTGCTGCACGAGGGGAGGGGGGGGGGGGGGAGGGGGGGGGGGGTGCGTGTCGGCTCCTCTGCGACCTATGACGTTGAAACAGGTAAACATTCACCGACAAAGCCTTACGTTCCACAGATGCAGGTGTAAGAGGTGTGGCGCATTCCTCCTTTATTGTAGCAGTAGTGCTGGAACAGGCTGCAGAGAGAGAAAAAGGAAAGGAAACCATTTTCAGCACAGAAGAGATCAGAGAAAATAGTAATTAACTGGAGGACTTTTACTGCCCTCGTTCTGACTCTCATTCGTTAATCATCACACGGTCACCGCTGTTTCTCTTCTTGGTGAAAACTCGTTTCATTGTGACAAAAACTAATTTCTGAATCTAGATTGATCGTCCATTTGATTATAAGTAGTCCATTTGATTATAAGTAGTCCATACTGCATTTCATAATCCCACAGTAAAACGGCCACGTACACCCGACAGTGCCAGGTCTACCGGTGTCATTACGTGGGCTGTGAAGCATCAGAGGAACCTCAGAGTACTCACTCCACTGTACCCACAACAACATTATACATTCACTGTCATGCACAGCGTTGCTTTTTGTTCCGACTCAGTAACTGTATCTGCATGACGTCTGTCCAAACGAGAGCAGGGTTTCATCATGATAAACTTTATGGCATATGGAGGCCATTTGAAAGTAAAGTCAAATAAAACAAGTACAATAAAATAATAAAATATAATAAAATGTATCCTCACATACACTGTAGAAAGAGAAAAAACACACTGCATCACTTACCTCTCCATTTCATACTCTTTCTGTCCAGGCTTCACATGCTTCATGATCTACAGAATAAACGTGATTATATGCAATTAGCAAACTTAAAACTATTGGATAAAACCGTTACTGACTGATGGATGTCCATGTTCACCATATGCACCAAACCAGACTCTCTGATGCGCCATATATAACACTTTGTAGCGTAGATTAGTTGTCCTCTGCAAACTAAGTCTAATGATCGCCGGCGTCAACAGGAGGAAAACAATATTGAATGCTCGTGCTAAGCGATGTCGGAGGACAGATAACGTCGAGAGGTTAACGGCTCCTCGACCCCCGAAGAGGTTATTCGTGGTGATAAAGTGAAATCCTGTGCTGAAGTAAAATATTCCTTTAATGTTACAGCTTATTGGTCAAAGGCTATCTCTGTTAACTGCTGGCCTCCGAGCCTCGAGATGAAGTTAAAATCAATAGCATTTAAACAGTTTACAGCCTTAGAAGATCCTAACATCTTGGATCCTTTGGGCAAGTTTTAAACTTAATAAGCTGCTTGATACTTGGATGCTTATTTCATCCTCTGAACTTCTCCTTTCTTTCCATTCCAGTCCTTTGCGGTTTCAAATTTCAAAATATACTCATTTGAGCACCCTCGCAGATGTAGCCGAGAAGGATCTTACCATTTTATGGGCTTCACTGGAAATCCTGTTGGTGTAGCGCAGGACCTCCAGCTCCATGTCAGTTTTAAGCAGACGGCTGCAGACAGAAACAAGAAGTGAGAGACCAGCTCTCTCATTCTGATCACTGCCAGTTTATCGCACAGAACGACGATGAATGGGCAGCCAAACAACATGGAGAACTCATAAAGCTCTCACATTGA
This sequence comes from Gadopsis marmoratus, assembly GCA_036023855.1. Classification (NCBI taxonomy): domain Eukaryota; kingdom Metazoa; phylum Chordata; class Actinopteri; order Centrarchiformes; family Percichthyidae; genus Gadopsis; species Gadopsis marmoratus. Next base: position 41,802 of record JAVQJF010034990.1, on the reverse strand, counting down.
GCTAAGGTTATGCAGTATCTGTGTTGTGATAGCTGAAACAGAGACGTTCATCTTTCTCATATACGCTGCTAATTCAGTAACTGATGAGAATAAATGTCTGGCAGATGGTCCATCAGTCCCCGGGAACGTTGAATATAAATGAGGCCTGTCGTTTCGTGAAATTCCAGTGGGAAACTTTCTCATAATCTACCGTTGCAGAGCTGCTGAAAATGTTTCAAACAACAATATGTAATACAGGCTTTATTGATTTAAATCTCAGCTTTAGGAGCATACCGACGTTACCTGCCTGCCGATCTTACCAGTCATCACTCACTTGTTTTAGGAAAGCAGCAGTTGCACCTTAGATGGCTAGATGCTGGAGAGTATTATCTCTACAATAATACAAACAAATAAATAACCAGAGCCAGTGGTAACCAATAGCAACACTAATGAAAGTAAAAGAAAATAGCCATTTAATAGAGAGGTGCCGCAGAGGAAAGGGGAGGAGGGGGGGGGGGGTTCAATCAAGACTTTCTTCCCAGGAGGTGTGCCTGAAAAGCATTCCTCCTTATTTCGGAAAATGTCAATTCATCTGGAAGGTGCAAACTCTAATGCCAAGGACAACCAGGCGAGCACGAAGTCCATTACATGCGTGCGGACTGGCTCCCGAGTCTAAGAGGGACGAAAACAAGGCAAAGAGCAGCTCGGAGGATTGCACAATTACCCGAGTGGGCAGCTGTAATTGCCAAGTTTTGTGAGTTAAAAGTAGCAGAATCGGTCCGAATAAACTTTTAAGTAATTAAGGGAGAGACTACAGTGTCTTGATTCTCAGCGTGAGTGGGATAAATAATAATATAAAACATGTTTTAATTACTTACCATTCCACAATGACTGGGTGTAAAAGAGTGTTGTTCACTTGGAAGCTGGTCAAAAAAAACAAAAAACATACAAATATTGTAAATATTATGTAAGAATTATATTCCGCTATTTTCTAATAAGCAATTATGGTAGTTTTTCACAATCATGTAGACACAAACTACATATGTGTGAATTAAACACACAAAACCATTACACACTAGCTACCAATACATAGACTCTTTGGTAAATGTATTTAAGCTCTGATCACCTGTTTTCACACAAATTGCAGATTTATTGAATATATATATATAAAGACATTTCAAATACGTTACTTGCAAATTATCACCTACTTACAACGAAATACTCGGACATGTGAAATACTCCCTATTGAAATTCAATGTGATGCCAATGGGTATATTAGTTTGAAATAAGTATGAGACTTGTTTTTCATGCAGTTAAACTAAAGAACAAAGACCAGGGCTGAGAACAACAGCAACATTGCCATTAATTGAAAACTGGCAAGCAAAAGCAAGAATGTCTGCTTAATTACATTGTATTCAGAACTGGGTGAATCGGGAACAAATCGGTATGCATGAGTCTGTTGTATCCTTGTTTATAAAAAGAATAACCTCCCCAAGCAAAGTATAATCATGTTGATGCAAAGTGACGCCAATTAAACATACCCACTAATTCCTTCAAAGGAGGCTTCACGGCAGATGCTCCCGCTGTCTGTATTCTGTCCTCGCTTGCATGAGGAAGAAAACAAGAAAAAAAAAACACACAAAAGTGAAATTGCATCACCGCCGAGTGCTTTCAGTGTTTTTAGTGTCGACATGATGCGCGAGCTGGCGGCTAACATCAGGCATGGCGAGGCTGATCTGACCGGAGCTTTTACAGACTATACCATCCTTAAAAAGGTGGTTCAGTCAAATACTCCCACACCTGGAGAATCGGTCCTGTAATCTGAGGCTTAATGGAACTACACATCGCTAGCTGTAGTCGGGCAGGAATGAGTGGCGCAATGCTGTCACCACGCAACAGATAGGCCAGCGGCATACCAGTGTTAGGAGCACTGCTGGTCTCAGGTTGGTAAGGACATCAACAATCTGCAAGGAAGCAGACAGGGAGTAATTAGAAGACGGGAGCCACACAGTGGAGCAGCAGATATAACAGGCACCGGTCTCAGGCTGCAGAATAAAGGTCACTCTGGCAGACGCCGCTGTGGCTACGTGGCCTCTGCTACTTGGCAGCACGCCGAATGGCAAACCTCAAGTGACTTTATTACTCCTCTGCCAAAAGCTTAAATGTCAGATAACAAATCTGAAATCCCTGACTGCGGTGATATTTGAGCATTGTTATTATTAATACCACTGAAATGAACTTCCTAAAATCATTAACCGTGTTGTCTCAGAAAAGCAGAAATAACCTTCCCCGTCACCTAAAGTCTATAGATCTAAATCGCAGGTTAATTTTGGGGCATTGGTATAATTGCTATTATGTTTAAAAAGAAAAAGTGTTAAATGTCAGTGCGAGGACCTCATTCTCTGTTAAACAGCGATTCAATAAGTCAACGATTAGCTGCAGCAATAACGTCGGCCTACAAATCTGACATGTTCCATTTGTTTCACTGAAAATATCTGGGAGGAAACATTTGAGTTTCAAATGTATTTTATGTTCATGTGTGCAGTAGATGTAAAGCCAGATAAAAACAGCTCTGACGTTTGCGGAGGAGTTTTATGAAATATAACTTGGGGGGGAATAAAATAAAAATCAATGGAACAATAACTCTCCTGGGTTGTTTTTAAAATTACAGAGCTGCATAAGATCGGTTGGAGAGGGCCAATGTGAGTCATTGCACAGACTTGGAATTTTCCTAATATATCGTCACAGATCTCCCCCCCAAAAAAAAAAGCCTGGCCAGCAATAAATCATGAAGGTCAGCAATAAGCCATATGCTTTAAACGAATGAAAAACACATTACTCACATTTTAAGTCTCCGCAAACTGCTGCATGCAACAATATAAAGGTGAACTGTTTGCATGTTAAGCAGGGCAGCGCTGATACAAGTGTGTGCGCGCAGCAGCTCTCACGTCTGTCTTTTTTGAAAAATAGAAACCTGCTCAAATGTTCATGACCGGTTAAAAAAAACAAAAAAAAAAAAAACAAATAGGCATCGTTCCCTTTTAGGTCCGTCTGCTGGCAGCATTGCCGGCTGGATGCTGAACACCAAGCGCTTCGTAATTAAATTTTATTTCACAAGTTTGGTTAAGCAGATGTAAATGGGAGCAAAAACGTAGGCGGTCCTAGCCCAGACCGGATATCGGTGCTACTAGGTGGCGCCACCGACGTGATCTTTTGCGAGGCGGTTCCACTGAAAGAGTGATGACGTTCACCTTTAAAGCCGTCTACGGAGGCACTTATGTCCGCGGCTGTAACTTCATGGCTCGGTGACTGAACATCAAGGTTCAGTCACTGCACAGGAGAAAGGTCACACAGACAGACAGGCAGACTTACATCACAGGCGTATTGCACCTCATCGACAGCGTACTTCTCCTTGAAGTGCTCTTTAGGAAAGATCCTGTCAAAACAGATGCAAAGACACACAGCTGGTAAAAGAAAAGAACAGACAGCAACCTGCAGACTTACATCTCTAAAAAAAAATAACTAAATAAAACACATAGGGGTTCGACGGCAGCAGATCTGAAGTGCTGAGGACAAACATCAGAGGGAGAAAGCAGAACTAATGGAAGAACCCAGCAGCAGAGTGGAAAGGATGTTCCTCATACACGTCAGATGACAACAGATGCTTCCGGGTTTATAGATCAGGGAAGAGCAAACGTGTGACACGGTCAAGAGTCTCCAGGTCATTATGTCGGGTGGTTTCACCGATTACATTACACGCCGACGCTAGCGAGTCTATAACTCTGTGTGCACCATTTCTTTTAGTCCACAACTCGTAACATCAGCGTAGTGCAGCGATCAGCTGGTTGGCAGGTTTTCAAAGACAGCAGCCAAATGTGTAAATGTGTCATGTTTCTGCAAGTAAATGTTATTTTAACGTTGCATTTGTCACCATTTGCAGGAGGATTAAACTTTTCCAAAACGAGCAGTAAATAAAAAAAACAACCAATAAATACAACTCATTTGGGCAACTTACTCCTCCGACACATGTGGACTGGAAATTCTGCAGCAGTGTTTAGTATCATTATAGTCAAACATGTCCGACGTGGTTATATAAAAACGTGTTTATACTGGGTGTAAAAGATGTAGCCGTGCAGCACGTGACTTCTGTCAACGCTTCCGTCGGGTTACAGCTCACAGCTGTGCACCAGCTGGTGATGACTGTTGGCCGCGTGCACGGCTCTTTGAAGATTAGCGACTCACGCTCCCATCCAAGTAGCGTAGCTTCCAGGCAGCTTGGGGACGAAAAGGATGGATTTTCCAGAGTCCACATCGATGGCTCCGTAACAGTCAGGCTCGGTCACCCCAAAGGCCCAGTGGAAGAAAGACTCCTGCAGAATTCAAAGAACCAGGCACGGCGTTAGTGAGAGGAGAGGAAAGCGAGACGTCAGCCAATATTGGGCTGATGACTACATGAACAACGTAAGATGTCGTCCGCGACGAGAGGTAAATACGGAGCCCCACGGCAAGACAGGACTTTCGGTCACAGCCTCAGGTGGGAGTGTTGGGGAAAGAGTGGCCTACATTGTTTTTGACAGAGTGAGGAGGTTAACAGTGCCAGGGAAGCTCAGAACTGGACTTGACTTTAGGCCGGGTCAGGTTCTTGTGGGACCTTGATGGAAAGCAATCTGGGTGCTTTAGGGACACAGGACATACTGGAGGGGCTTAAACCCACTGCTGGCTTGGGGACTATGGATGGATGGATGGATGGATGGATGGATGGACGGATAAATAAATGCAAGACCTTGCCGCGCACCACCCCCACAATCCCAGAGTCAACTCAAGACTACTTACCTGCCTGAAAAGGAGGTCTGTGTCCGTGCAGTACCTCTGCTTCTGCTCTCCTCCCTGCAGCACCACCACCGACTGCGGCGCCACTCCATCTTTGGCTTTCAGCCCGTTGCACAGTCGCCGGCGGTTCTTGGCAAAAAGCTCAGCAGACACCCTCAGGGTGTCATTTCCCAGCCAGTAGACGGGCCTGAAAGGACAGGGAGGCAGAAGACGGGGTGGGGTAGTGGTTGGAGAGACTGGCCCTGGACTGAAGGACTCTGGGTCTACGTTAGGATGCCGTCGTGCCGAGGCGCACAAGCCTAAACCCACACAACTGTGTGCCACCATTCAACAGCACTCCGGTATCCTAGTGATTATTCACAGAAGAGCTGGAGACGCTGTGGCCTCGCGCACACAGCAGGGAGAGGAAGTAACTCCCAGGATTCGGCCAGTACTTTTCAGCCCGACGAGGTCACGGCCTTCAGAACGAGCCGACACATGTAGATCTAACTGATAGGTCTTGGTTATGGGTCTCGGTTATGGGGTCTCGGTTATGGGGTCTCGGTTATGGGTCTCGGCTATGGGTCTCGGCTATGGGTCTCGCTATGGGTCTCGCTATGGGTCTCGCTATGGGTCTCGGTTATGGGTCTCGGTTATAGGTCTCGGTTATGGGTTATGGGTCTTGCTCTCTGACCACGTTCTTTGACGATGCAATAAACTTGCCATATCTGACGCAGCCTGGACTTTGCCGAAAGGTTAATCCACGACCTCGCAGCATGTTATGGCTCCATCACGCGCTGCTGGCTGGGCGTGCAGCTGCAATCAGTGGATCTGAGCACAGATCAGCCCCCCATGGAGGTGGCAGACTATGTTGTTGAAGGAGTGCGAGCCTGCACTGCAACGGTGCCAACACCTAAAATACATCACGTGCAGGTTGTGTTTTTTTAACCACTGTGTCACCGATTAAACGACGTTAGTTTCTGAGAGGAGAGTTTCCGGGCGCTGTACTGGGTTTATATAATGCCATAAAAAACAGCAGCAGCAGCAGCAACAGCTGGTGTCTAAAGTTCGTCCCGGTCTCCTGCAGAGATCAGCCGCAGCTCCGATTAGCGCCGCAGCAGATTCTCGTGCAACGAGCCCGTGAAGTCTGTCCGGGTTCGGGTGTCATGATCACGTGGGACATATCAAGCCCGTTATGTTGCGGCGGCGGGGCTGTTGTTGTTTGTTGTTGTTGTTGCTGTTGTATGACTTAGGTCTCAGACTGAAACTACAAAGCCTCTAGCCGCGCTACGTGGACGCAGCAGCTGGACAGCAGAGCGCCCCGCTGCCGTCACTTTCAGCAAAAGGAGCCGTCAAAGTGAAGAAAAAACGAGCTTTAAAGCTAAACACGACTCTATTAAAATCAGCTGACCCAAAATACACAAATACACAAATACAAGCTCGGTCAACAGCAAGAGAGCTCGCGACTCACCGCGCTGCTGCAGCCATGTCGACGCGCTGCCTCCAACTGTCACGTGCTGCCGGGAGTCACGTGACGTCGGCCGCGGCTCTGACGCGGCAGGTGGCGTGGAGGCGTTCACGTCTTCAGTAAATGGCAGCTTCGACAGCGAGCGGACTCCTGCGACGTGTGGCGGCCGGTGGCACAACATGACCGCCTCAAAGATATATTTGTCACAGGACGCGCAGGTAACTGCAGGCCGCCTTTGGCCTCCCCGCGGCTGCCATTTTGGGCGACCCTTCGATCCATTCGTGTGGTACTTTGCCGTTTCCTTCCACGTCTCCCTGGTCCCGGTTGCCATTTTTTAACGCATTTTGAGACCCTTTTAGCCGAGAGGCCTGTCGCGTCACTCTCTGCGTCACCCTCTGCGCGTCTTCGTTGCGCAACGTTTTTAGAGTCAACGGTGGTGTGGCTCAGAGGTTGTTCTGCACTTCCACCAGCAGAGGGCCTGCGGCGCTTACAGGAGCAACTCTGCTCTCTGTCGCCAGCGGGAGAAAACGCGAGCAACCAAGTGTCGTGATGCATGTGGTTGTGGATCGAAGCGTCAGAGGAACGACCCGGGGACCGCTGGAGGCCAGAGGACACGTGGTGCAAGCGCGCACGCGCAAGACATAATCCCTGGAGATTATACCTGGAACGCAAACTACCACTGTAGCTGACGCAACGAAGAGCAAAAGGCAGATTTACTGCTGACGAAGCTGATGGAAGGCAGGTGTGTGTGTGTGGAATTAGGTCAACATCCAGGTGCACGCACGCACGCACGCACGCACGCACACACACGCGCAGAGATGGGAGTACTAAGAAGAAAGAGACTGAAAACAATGGTGGCCCCCTGGGCTGCTGCTGCTGAAAGTCCTTCGCCCCCTAAATGTCACATCATTGTAAGTGTTGCCAGTGATAATATCTAGGTGTGATAAGCTATTACAGAAAAATGCAAAACAATAATATCGACACACAGGTGCAGAAAAAATACAGGAGCCTCGCACACAAACACACACCATGTTTTTGCAATATGATGGGTTTTTTTTTGCCACATTAAACAATTTCCCAAGCACCAATTAGCTGTTTCCATGTATGGGTACAATTACAGCGCGTTGGGAAGGTATGAAGTTAAATGGGTCCATGTAGGCAAAGTCAAGTCCACCGAGGGATGAACTAACATGTAAACACGGCTGCTTTTGGGCTGTTACTTAGATACATGGAGCTAAAAATAACATTATATATATATATATATATGTATATATATATTCAGAGTTATGTTATACAGATGCACATGCAGATATCATCCAGCTCTCAGCTCCCTGTTGGTTTAATTACCATTCAAGCTACATCAGTTATATTAGATTTTAGTTTTTCTTTAAGTGAAAAGAGAACAAGCACAATTTAAGACACCTGACCTTGTAGAGTCACACAGGAGATCTGCTTTCAGTTCTCTTTTTTTAGTCATGTGCTGAGGAAGTGAATTATCCATGGTCATGAATATAAATGAGCCGACACTAAGAGAATTAGAAGCTGTTCTATGATCTACAGGGAGCACACAATGTGTTTATACTTTCCCATGCATACGTGGGGAGACGCTATTATTTAATTATTTATTCATAATTCCTGTCCCCCTGGTGCTTAGCCAGTGGAACAAGACACAAGAAGGCTTGCTTTAGAACCACTTCACCAGATCTCCTTGTTATAAAGAAGTGATTTTTAGTAAAATTTTTTATCTGCCCAGAGTTTAGGAATCTCACTAAACACATAAGAGCCTTCGATTCAACTATGAAACACTAGACAGCATAACTCCAAACTTTAAAACTACAAGCAAACACTCAGATACAAACGTTTTCATTCCGGTGGAGAAACTCAGTTACCACACAGGACATCGTGCCCATATTAAAATATTATATTATATTTTTATAATATTAACATTATAAAAACAAAGTGAGATTCGGAGGCACACGAAAGGTGCCTCTTTTTTTTTTTTTTTTGGGGAATCTGCAGTTTACAGTAAAAACAATAGGGGGAGCTGCAACTCTCTTTTCTCACAAGGCAGGGAGAGTTTGAGAAATAATGAATTATTATTTATGAGTGACTGCAGATACATGGTGCAGGTAACAATGTGTCGTGAAAGACAGCATGCAGGCTTAGATGACAGACTGTCAGGAGTGTTGACACACTGACAATGAAACATTAGCAGCTTTCATGATGATGACGGGTAGATGAGAACGGAAACAAAGGATATTTTGACACCGATCTGTTTTTCTGTGGAAATAAAGTTTTTAATAGTTTCATAAACACTTCCAGTCCAGGTGGAGGGAAGTTAACTTTACTTAAACCTTACTGGAGGCGGACGGGGAATTGAACAAAAACCGTTCAAACCTCTGCAGCACAAAGTATTTGCAATCATTCGTCCATGTCTAAACTCTTTTTAAAGTGTGCCCTCTTCATTTGGACTTAATACTTTCCTGACAAATGAACACTGATGACTTGTTTAGATTTCCAGATATGATTAGTAACACTCCGAACCTTTCCACCAGCCTTTCTGCCAGTGGGGTCTCAGTTGAATGAGGACATTGCGCTCATTAAGTTGTGCCTAATTTGAAATAGAGACAGTTCTGCGCAGTACTCATTATTTTCATGTGCATACATTGGCCACTTTAAAAAAAAAAATCCAAATTCCAATTATGCTCATCCTTGTTTTTCTTGCGAAATACAATAACCATAGAAAAAAGTCTTAATAGTTCATAGACAAATCAATGGCTTGACTCACGGTCCTTCCTGACACACCGCAGGAATATATCTTCATGTCACAGACCCATAATTTCAGTTGTTCCCCCTCACTGGCCCCCTGGCAGTGAGGGAGTGTTTCTGCTGGAAGTACAAAGAAAGACTCTGGGACACCAGGCGTCAAGCCACCACCGTCACTGTACACTGACTGCCAGTTCCCCTGCATCCTAAATTTTATCTCTGGTGCCAGCTGTAAGTTGTGCTGATACAGTTGAACTGCTCGGCTTTCAACTCTTGACTTTACTCTTTGCGGGCGTTGGGCATTTGCAGTGGAAGGAGGAGCGTCTTCAAAGACTCTAGGACTTCGAGGACAAAAAAGGTCCAAAATGATTACACGTGTGGGGCAGCAAGCCGTGTGCACGGGGACACGCACTAGCATAACGTTCCCGGTGAAACATATTAAAAAGAGATTTGATGGAAAATAAGTTCAACAGTGATGGATTGTGATTAGAAAGATACTGGTTTGTCAGCTCAAACAGGCTCAACAAGAAAACAAAGCTTCCTATCAGCTGTCTTGGCGTCTACTGTCCTTGGGCAAGGCACTTAACCCTTAACAAGCAAGACTGGGGTTGCTGAGGGCAGCTGCCAGATGTAAGAGTGTGTATACATCCCTTCTTCCTTTCAAAACCTCTCTCCCAGATCATTTCTAAATAAAAAGAAAAATATGTACTTACAAAACGTGATTTGCATTAAGCATGTAATCCATAGAATAATGGGGTGAGTCACTGTATATTCCAGTGAATGTAGAGGCAAAATATCAGTAATGCGTCCCTGTTGCCCAAACGAGGAACAGCTGTTTTCGCTGTGTTTTGGCAAAACAAGGCAGTCGGCATATGGATGGAAAACAAAAGTGTTGATAAGATGAGATAAACCTTTATTAATCCCTCAGCTGGGATAATTGCAGGATAATTTGAGAAGTGATTTGAGAAGTTTCAGTGAACATTTTGATACTTTTGATCCATCTCGCTGCCTTATCACACCACCAGAACCCGTTATAATCATCACGAATCCAAGCTGAGCAAGCTACAGGCACTTTTCAAGCCAACGAGCGCTTCATACTCAGATCGCTTTAGGTTTCCCCCAGAAACTAACCCAATCCCCCCTCCTACCAAAATGTTTCAGTCAATTAGGCAGATAGTGGACTGTGGCGAGAAGCACTATTGACACCGATTATTTACTCTCTTCAGATGACCAGACGTGGCTTTAATTAAAACACAAAAAGCTGCCTAAAGGCGGATGGACTCTGCTGAGTGGCTTCATACTGTAACACCTTGTGGCGAACGTGTCGGTGACAGAAGTGGGTAAAGTGTCAGTTTATGCCACAAGGCATCAAACCACCATATAAACAGAAACATAATTAATCAAATATATATATAATGCCTTTTAATAGCAGATTGTTGATGTGGCGATTCCCCAACTACTCCAGTCGTAACCTGAGGTCATTTGCATCAAATGTATATGAACTGTATAAATTAAGGTATTACAGATGTTTAGATGCTTGAAAATGCATGATGTGGGATTACCAGCCCCTGTACTATACATAACAAAATTAGATTATCAAACTGAGAAATAATAATAATAATAATAATAAATGGTTCTTAAAGTGTAAATAAATGTGTCTTACCTAGACTCTCCTCTGTGAAGCCAGTGTGCCTTCAGCAAGTTTCATTTATTCATTCATACATTTAGTCATACTCCCAATCTCTCAGTTTTAGTTAGTGCATGACCCTCAGCCAACTGGAAATATAAATTGCAAGGCAGGAGGCACTTTTCTCCCAAGCTGCTGGATAACAGTGTAAAGCTTTACTTGTGCCGGAGAGCTCAGGTGTGAAGGCAAGGCAACAATATGAATGTGAATGAGGGGAGTGCTCAAAAAAGAAACAGATACACAAAATAATCTTTAAATTTAAACTAGCTTGTGGGCACTGCACCACTCTGCTCTTAAATAAATACATATATATAAAAGCGTTTGATAATTAAATTAAAGTATGAGATTTCTCTCAGCCTGTAGGAGGTAAAGTCCTATAGCAGAAGAAAAAGATTATATGAAATTTGGTCTAAGGTGCGAAACAGGACACTCTTTAAACATTGTGTCTATGATGACAGCAGTCAAAGATCAGAGAAAATGCTAATCACGTCAGAGCAGAGGTCTTATAATCTCCATCATCTGAAGCTCCCTCCTTTCCTGGTCTGCAGCTTCAGATGTCACAAAGTTTCCCTCATCATTACACAAACAGGCACATCAAACACTTCTGCTGTTCCGACAGAAATTAGTATCAGTATGTCTTCTACAAGACGTGAAGTGATAAGTGATATGCACGGCCCCTTTGCATTGCATGTCTGCTCCTGTGTGTTAGCATGTCCTTAGGATTCTTACACCAATTTAAGATACAAAAGAAAAGCTGCATTTATTACATTTGTCCTTTGAAATGATTCAGAATCTACAAACCTGCCTAGTGACAACGCAAGGGAAGATACAAATCTGGGTTTACAACATGAGGCATAGCGGGCTGTAGGTTAAGGCTAATGATTAAGATTAATCATTCTGATATGCCTGTTCATACGGCAGTAATGGTTCCATTGTTCACTGATTTTCAGAACAAGAATTGGCCCCACACATTAGGAACGAGAGCACTGCTGATTTGAAAATGGTGCTATATAATGCCTGGAACTCTACCTGCATGGAAACACTGAGGAACCACACAAAGGGCTGAGTTAACAGAAGAATGGAAATTGTAGCAAAGGCTCCCTCAGTAGGGGGTCTGTTTGACATAGAGCTATGCTGATTAGTAGCTCCTGAAGCAGATGAGCGGTAGGCTAATTACTGCAACACCCTCCACTGCAGTAAGGAATTAATCCAAAGTTGTTTTGATAAACTGAGACGTATGAGAACAGCACACTTTCCTCAAATCTGGTGTGGTGCATATTTCATGCGTCTTGATCTATAAACTGCGTTGCTGTTGCTATGTGTGTGCTGTTTTTCACTCTGTGGACCACACCGTCCTTTGGTCTCAGTGGTATGGTTTCACTGTCTCATGTGGTGCCCCACAGGGGTCAGTGTTTGGACCACTTGGTTTTGCATAAATATACAGTGTAGTACTGTCTCTTGGTCAGAGAATATGGTAAATATGGTTATAATAATTGGTCCCCTAAGTCTAATAACTGACTAATAACAGTCAAATCATCTTTCTCTCACCTTTATGATATATTTCACTGAAATGCATTGGATTGGATCATTTATGGATGAGCCTTACTAAACAAATGCACGGTGTCTGTAGGTTGAGAATCATAATATGTAGTCACATGTGTGACGGGTCAAATCAATCTTGCTTTGGCAGGTGGAATTGATGCACGCTGCCCCAAGGTCATCTGAACTACTTTCGTCTTGATCCGCCTCCACAGACCGTTCACTCACGTATGGTACGTCTAGATTGCATGACAAAACCCTTCAGGAAATCATCTGATTGTTTGGGATACACTTTTCCACAACACACAAAGGACAATTTAAGCAGACATTTATAATAATTTGTAACTATACACGAGGTGACCTTGGGGATTGGCAGCTGGAATACATGCACACAGACACAAAACGCAAACATACCAACAATCACCCACACACAGAGTTTACTGAAGTGTAAATGTCAATACTTAGCAAATCTTGGCAAAAACAGTGAGCTGCCGTCTTTACTTTACTATAAGACTTCTATCCTTCAAAGTTTGACAGTCACTGTGTTTGTATCCCCATGGGTGCAATGCTGGTGGTACAAGTATGATGTGCCAATTCATTTCCATCTGCCGAGATGCCAGAGCGAGAGATGAATGGTCCGGTAGCGTCGGCTCTGCTTGTTTCCATCTTGTTAATATGCCTTTGAGAGGCCCGCTGTAGTCAAGAGACTCACTAGAGGCTGTTCTCCAGAGAGCTGAACAAGATAAACATGGCTATAGGAGGCAGTGGAGACCTTCACAGCTGCGAAAATAACCTTGTGCAGAGTAGATAATAAGTTGTTCTGCTCTACTCTTTTTGCACAGAGGGAGGTAGTTAGAGCTGCATTAACCTGCAAGTCACCAAGGGGTCTAATATGAGCCAATCAAGTTATTATGGCTGACTTGTTAGCAAACACTTGCCAACTTAAGGAGCCATCAGAAAAAGATACTGACACAACTGTATGAGCAGTCCTCTCTCCTGCCATTTGACCAAACGTTGAATTTACATTGCTGTTTGACCCCTGGTTTGGTTACTTTGGCCACTTTGCGCTGGACAGATAGCTAATAATTGGCTTGTGTGAGGCTGTGGGTGAGAACAGCTGCCCATAATTCCCTGTGAACCAGCACATGTGGTTTGTTGGACCAAGCCAATGAGCCGAAAGTGGCTGAAAGCTGCATGGAGGCGCACACTGGATTTGTGCTTCTCAGTTGGATCAGGAGTCAAGCAGCCTGACATTAGCAGAAATCATTTTGTTCAATATTAAAAAAAACAGATTAACTTTTAACTTTAATTGAAACAGATTTACTTATGTAAGCTACAGATGCACTGGAAAATGTATTGCATTACGAGACAGGTTTCACACCTGCGACGTGGCCAGTACCAAAGCCTTGTATAGCCAAATTGGACTGATCATTTCCCACTCTGGTCCCCCATGCTGTGATACAACCTGTTCAAAGGGTTTAATATAATTAAATCACTAGGCTTTTACATAATCTCTTACATCCTTATTTATAAACCTGCTTTCTGTGGCAATTCTCAGATTCCACATTAGTATTACATCACTCATCAATATGACTAATGCCCTCATTAGATTTAGCAACACTTTTAGTGGACGTACTTTCACAGGACAGTTGCCCCCAAGGGTTTCATTGCAGCTTGTTTTGTGGCTGCCGGCTGTGATGGTCCACTGGACTAATTCCAAAACCTATTAGTCATTTAGACTAAGAAGTGATTTTAGAGAAATATGTAAAAATAGGACCCAGGTTTTAAAATACCAGAATTTCCCTTTAATATATTGATGAATTAACAAAAATTATGGGTCAGGTTGTAACTTAATTTATCTTAATCTCAACCCCAGTACTGATAATAAATTAGATTTATGTTATTTTCTTGTGTGTATTTGTTTTCTGTCTCTTTTTGTGCAGATAACTTGACTCATGCAAACTGCCCATTATTGGTATGAGTGAGCCAGCCAACATTCAACTAAACAACAGTTCTTCATTACTGCTTACGTAGCAGTAATATTAATTTCTCTCACTTCAGCATGTACTAAGCTGCATCTGATTCTTCTGCATCTACACAGTGCAAAAGCGTAGCTGATTAAACTAATACTTCTCACTCGTAATGTATTCAAACAGACCTAAATCTGTTAAGTGAATCATCATGATAATATTTCCAATCTTGTGTCCCTAGTTGGTATTGTCCTTGTTGCAGGTAATACTCACTGAGAGGTGACTTGGTGAATGTGCGTTAGAACCAGCATACACATCATCACAATCTCTCAATGAAAATGATCGGCAGCAGCATTCATTTACCAACCACGTTTCCCAAGATATTAGGTCCATATTGGACGATTACATAACTCATGATTTACACCCAGTGCAATGTTCAGTACCAATGCAGGAAGAAGTCTGGAAGTTGCGGTGGTGGATGGCCGTATAGTTCGTGGGCCTACAATTAACATCTTACAGCCTTTTTATGAACTGTACCCACAATCTCTCCCTAACCTGAACCATTCCATAGTTCCCATGAGCAGGGAACCATGGACACATTGACAAATGTGTTGGCAGTGGACATTAAAGACAACACTGCCATTGAGCGTAAGCATGGGGATCGTAGTTTATTCAGTGTAGTTGATAAAATGCCCTCAGACTGAACTGATACAGTGGTGATTACAGCAGGTTAGTGGATTCACCGGAACACTTAGTCACAGTTCTGTCCCGGGCTTTGCTCCTGCCACACCTATTTTAAATGTTGAGATTTGTACTTTTCATGCTAACTGGGACATGTACTGTGTGTCATATAACACCACACTAATGTGTTGCAAACCCTTTGAACTAGCAGAAGCGTTAAACGCAGTGTGGAGACATCTTACGCTATTAAGTTGCACCTGTTTATATTAATTATTCTTGGTCCTGATCCTCCACAGTCCCTATCCCCAAGTTACTGTTAATAAATCAGGAAGTGGAAACCTACCACACCTGAATACAGCAGCTTATATTTATGAGTGCTGTCAAAATGACAAAGAGACAATATGGGAACACAAAAGGTAGTCCTTTGGGAAAGCTGAAAGCACAATGCATTATAAGACATTTGTGGCTGCTTAAGAAGGGAATAAATAAAGCAGGATAAAGCTCATATTCTTTATATCTTCTGCATGTAAATTCATGCCAGTCTTCAGGGTAAATTCCAGCCTTGACCTTCATACATGTAAACACGGTGTCAGACCAAGATAAGTAGCTCAAACAGCAAAAATATTTCCCTGCAGGTTACAAGAACTGGCATACATTATAGCATTCTGTAACTGACTTAAAGGAAGGTGATGACTGGTTGCACTCAGTATCATCCAGATGCTAATGGGGGTAAGTGAGAATATGGCAACCGCCAGGACATGTGTGTGTGTGTGTGCATGTGCGTGTGCATGCTTAGTGAAGTGTGCTTAAAGCAAAGCTTAAAAAAACCAAATAAAGGATCGTAAATTAGTAAAAGCTCTTTTTGTTGCTGTTTAGTTTGCCAAATGTACTTTAAATGTGTTTTAAAAAACAAGGGGAATTTAAGAATATGACAGATGGGAGGGAAAAAGGGATCAGGTTAGTGTAGGCAGAGCTAAATCCAGATCAAAGGCTGCTCTCTCAGCAGGTTAAGCAAAATTCACATCCATAACCCAGGACAGCTGTTTATGATTGAAGAGGATTAGGGACAGCACGCACATATTTCATCAGGATTTATCCTCGTCAAAGTCTGAAACTGGATTGCTATAAATCCTCTCACTTTAGCTGCTAAATAATTTCAATTATTACGTAACTTCTTTCCAGTGCAGGTCAGCTGTGCCTGGGTGCCATTTGGCAGTTCAGCCATTATCACCCTCAAATGTCCTTCAGGCTTAACAGTGCAGGAGTAGAAAAAATGGGAGCCATCTGTTTTCATTTAAAAATGACACAAACGCTTCTCTTAGACATACGGTCAATCAAAATCAACACACAAGGTCTTAAAGGGGAGCTGTAGAAAAGCTGTGACCCTGAGTCTGTTGTGGACTCACTACAGTGTAAAGACCCTGTCATTGTACAGAGCTGTCTGAGACATTTCATTAGGCTGAGACAGTCAACCAGGGGTCCTGAGGTCTAGGTTTGTTTAATGCCACATATCATCCAATGACATCGTGGCACACTGAATAACGGTGGCTCATTTAACCCAAAATTAAAATTGAACCTCGTCAAAATGAAATTTTAAAGAGAAAAATTAAACAGGTCAAAATTCAGGAAAATTAAAGCAAGCTAAAACTGGAAACCAAAAATAATTAAAGCGACAAGCGGCGATGATCATGCAGTCCGGGCATGCAGCATCCGCCGCTTCATGAGCGCACACCAGGCGCGGAGATGTTAGCTGGGAGACCCTTGGTCACCCTAAGCAGAGCACTCTCAGGGCTGTGTTTTTCTGTAGCCGATTCATATTACTTCAGACAAAGTCATTTGTTACAGTGTTTGGAAGGCACTGACAATCGATGTCGTCCTGCTGATAGAAGCATCGAATCAGAAAGCCTGTTGTTTCAGAAGACAATGACAGACCTGCAAGATGTGGTGCTGTTGATGCAATTATTTATATATATATATATATATATATATATATAGTGTATATGAACTGCAGCTTCTGTGTTGGTTCCATCAAACTGGAAAGGCCAAGTGTTCTGCCTGAAAGAGCAACATGGGCTTCAGCTTCATGAGTCCTTGAGCAGCAAACACACACAGAAAGCTTTTCTCTTCTGTTGTCTCTGGCTATCTCCTCTCCTCCCCACACAGGACGTGAATCTGCACTTCTCCTTGCTCTACATACTATGTTCGCAGCAGTCTGAAGGCCAGTTATGCGTTCATGGTGCAAGATAAGGGAGAGATAGGAGATTAAAAGAAGCAGTGTTTGTTAATCTAATGTCCTACTTGGTTTGGTTGAGAAGCGAGCAGCTGTGAGTGTGTATAATATGTATAATACCAGAGTTTCACTGCAGAGAAAATTATAAAATGATAGTAATTTAGATCGGTTCATTCTGCATTGTGAACACAGTGTCAAAACTAAAATGGGAACTGAAAACCTAAGAGTGATACTCTTCTTGCTGCTTTGTCCATTAACTGGGATGTGATTTGCAGACTAACAAAGTAGGCGAGAGTTGGCTAGGTGGGGAAATGCTACAAATCAATTGTTAAAGGCTGATACATTACAAGGAAATGACAAGTACCCATTGAGGTTTTGCATTGTTTTTGTATTTAGAATATACTGTATGCTGAATTATCGTCCACCACGCTGCCACTATAGTCTGTTTTGCCAGTCAAATACTTTTATTTCTCTACTATTTTTAAACATCAGCATCAGGGAAAATGACAAAAAAAATACCATATCTTGTACGTGTAGTTTCTTCTATCACAGCGTGTAGAACCTAGGTCATAAATACTCATTAGGTGAAGATACTGAGAGTTGGTGGAGACTGGCACATTAATGAGAATAAAGGAGCCTGTGTGTGCGCCATTGTAATGAGTTGATAATTTGCCTAACCCTGCAGAACAAGCTCAGCTGATAGAAACTGTGGAACATAAATGTTATTTACGCTTTGGAGGGGAGTGGAGGGTAGAAGTTAATTGCGGATATATTGGGCTTTATATTCACACAGCGATGCCCCCTGTTCTCAGCGGTGTTCTGTGACAACTGGTTATTCATTTAGCTGTGACACTCCGTCACCACAAAATAATTGCCTCTCCTGCCAGAGATAATATGAGATTAAAATATGAATATAATTTAGCCAGAGAATGCATGCAAAGTTTTTTTTTTTTATATCATGATGATGTGTCCAAGGAAAGATATTTTCAGCTTTGCAACCTGCAGCCAAACCAAGCGTTATCTCCTGCCATTTGATTTATGTGAACAGTGGCAAAGTGGGACAAAAGTGTCAAAATGTGAACAGCCTGAAACGTAAACTAGTAGACTAGTAGGTGCTGAATGCAGAACGCTTCTAGTCAAACGTCATACAGTTCAGGAGTGCCCAGCCCACATCGGCTTGCTAAACACGTTTTTCTGTTAATACAGAGGAAACACATGGCATTGTATCCACATGAGTGGAGCTGAAACATTTAGCTGATCGAACGTTTGGTCAAGAACATTTATCAGAAATAACTTTGGTAATTATTTATTCATTTAAATCATTTTCAAAGAAAGTAAATGCCGAAAAACGTGCTCAAATGTACAGATTTTCCACCAAACGTCAATGTTGACTTACCGTATTTTAATTTTGCTCATTAACATACGTATTTAACCCAAACCATAATATTTTCCTAAAACTAACCATGTAGTATTGGTGTCAAAACCTAGCAAAACCTTTTATTGTTACCATGACGACGAAGGTCCGGTACGCCTATATATGTGTGTATTTCGGGAGTCATTGGCAAATGTCCTATCCTGTCGTTTTTGGAGTCACGTCTCCTGCCACCTGTAGGGGCGCTAATTTAGGAAACGCTCCTGTGGGTCATAGTAGAGGTTAGGAACAAACGACCTGTGGTGGTTTGGGCTGGAGGACAAACAATGAATCAACAAAGTATTGTGCAGATTAATTGATAATGAAATGATAATTCGTTATAACCCTACATTTGATTCGCATGCGTACAAACATAGCGTATGAGACATATACTTAACAAATTAAACGTACAACCTTTTCCTACATGGATGATATTTAACAGAAAAACTGAGCCAAGTCAACAGCCTTGTATGTAAACATGCACTGTAATCTGTATTCATGAGTCACGTCAAATGGACTGGGATGTCCAGGAAAAGCTCAACTCAAAGATCATGATACAGTGGGCAGCAGGATATGAAATGCATTGCTGCAGCCTCATCCATGTCACACAGGTGTGTCACCTGTTTCCGTCCTCCTCCGGGACTGAATGAAGGCCTCCAGTTTCCACTGCCAAACACAGGATGCCAGAGAGCACAAATGGACCTCTGTGAGGGTGACAGGTTGCTCTGGATGGTAAATGTGCTTAATAACACAACATGTGTTGGACGTGTTACTTTGTACACGTAACTAATAAAGTACATACAATAGATTGGAAGCAGAGAAACCTGAGGCTGCATTTATTCCTACAGATTCTAATCCCTTCCATGCCAGTATTTCTATTGGTGGGTGAGTGCTGCTTATTAGGGATGGAATCTTTTAGCATGGGTTGGTAAATCTTCTTAATCTATTTATTAATGTGACATTCTTCTCCAGAGTGACTGCAGCAGTGCAAAACTGCAGGTTTATACATCCACAGCACGCAGACAGGAGGATGTAGCCTGCACAACAACAAACATCAAGGTTCTGCTCACGAATGCATCTCGCATCTTGCATCTGCATTATGTGGGCTGGAAATATTGGTTGTTTAATGTAACCAGAGATGAAAACAGCTGAGATCTGAAGGTGGTGTGTAAAAAGAATCCCCTACGTCTGCTTTGAGCTAACAGAAAGAAACAGAACGCAAACTAAGAAAGTCTACCTCAACTTTTCATTCTTTGAACTTAATCGTGGATGTAGTGTAATTCAATGTTTGAAGATGTAGCTTTTTTGTCCAACAGACTTTCTGCCTTCAAAGTCTTTAAAAAACCCCAAGTGGTCTTTCTTTGGTGACAGGGACTATCTGGGGGACCGGTGGGAATGATAATGACGGTGGTACTGAAACAGTTTTGAACGCCATGAAATAGAAAAGGAATCTTCTGTCATTTTTCTATTTTTTTTTCCTGCTCATTTGAGATTAGGACGCACATTTGTAATCAGATCCAGAGATTTAGAATTTAGAAAAAAAAGACGCCTGATCTCTTAAATCCTTCCCCTCGTATGCTTCAAAGTCAGTGTGTGTACAAGTGTACAGTATATAACCCAGTGGAACAATCTTATGCAACAGTTTAAGAAGGGATTTATGAAACAGATAAATGCAATTTGAGGGCATCTCAAAGTGAAAAAGTATCTTATCAGTGGGGTGAAGTCGGAGGAATATACTGTAGTTAGTATGAAAAGAATATGAGGGCGCAAACCCTTCAGCAATGCAGCTGAGAACATTATCTACTTCATAAATCCTCATAGACCAGCAGACAACACCATGTACTGCATGATTAACATTGCACTTAGCCAATACCCTTACAAGCAAACAGTAACTGTCATTAATATTCACTTATATGTTGCAAATGTCATCTAACCTTTCCCGAGGAGCTACAGTTTTATTTTTATTAAGGCTTGCAGCAGTCAAAGTGAGTTTAAAATGACTTTGAAACATACCCTCCTCCTCTAACCCTTTTTGGGGCGATCACAAAGCTCCTCCAGAGTTTGTTTCTGGAAGGCATTGCACTCTGAAGTAGATGATCCAGCAGTGATCCTGGTAGTTAGTGACTAGGACTCAGCAGGGGCAGGAAATCCACGCAGCCTATCTTATCTTGCGCCCCACTCACGTCATTACTGGGCTCTATTGCTGATGATACTCATTGCCCAGTAGCGCAATGCCACACTGATCAACCATTTGCATGCCCTTGCTGGCTGCAAACCTATACAGTAAGTGCCCTGGCACGCCACAAAACCAAAAGAAAGCCACGACTTGTTATCTTGGTGCAGCTCTTCCCCGGCCTTTGCTGATGAGCCATATCTCCAGCTTTGAAGTCAGAGCCACTGGCAATGTCTCAAGCGCTGCTGCCATCAAGTGAGTGCCTCTCAATTAATTCCTTGAGCTGCTTCTAATTATGGGCTATATCAGGGAGGCCCTCTGTGCTGGGCACTGGGGCACATGTGCGTGACACAAATGCCAAAAATCACAGAGGGAGGCTGGGGACGCAAGCCGCAGCAGACGTCCAAATCTCACTGCTACTCTTATTTCAGTACTGAACCTTTAAAACTGCAGTGTCACAGTAGCCAGTTAACACAGTTCTTGCCATAGATATCAGTGGGCAAAGCAGCAACGCGTAATAGAAAGAAAACCAGATGATGTGATATTCGGGTGAGCCTGCACGCACACTTTAATTGATGCAGCACAAGTTTCTTGTCGTCGTGCTGATGTTTCCAGGTCTGCCTGCATGGGTGTTGCCCTGTTAAGTTAGCAGATCTGCAGCAAGGGATTGTGGGATGGATTTCATCTGCATCTTTCATCCTGAAATTCTCAGTTCCCTTGTCACCTACACTCCTAGCTGCTCTATTTATAACTTGTAACCATAACAACTGGTCTTTTCTCTTCGCCAAACGAATAGAATTCCTGTCACTGGGTGTCTTTGTGCCGCGGATGAAAAGAATGTCGTCGCACGCCAAAACTTTCATCAGCCGTCGATACGCTCACAACATGTTAATGGTGGTAACTGCAGCTATTAGCAGGGATTTACATTATCGTCTTATAGCGGGAGGAGCCCAGTGAAATCATTGCCTTTTGAATCCCAGGGACAAATCTGGAGCACTTTATCCCTGTGTGATGAATAAATTGTCAGCGCTGAAGGGGGAGCTGACGGAGATGAATGAGACTTTGAAGAGGAGCATAGGCATTGTTATTTCTGAAAAGTTCCATCTACTTTGCATCAGTATTTAAGACAGAGAGGAGCTGGCAGATAGTTCTCAAGCTCAGATCCGACGTTGCTCCGTTCGACAAGGTTTTGATGTTAAAGAAAAAAGAAAACAAGCTTGATGCGTGTTTGAGGGTTCGATTACCAAACAGGCACCTTGTGGTTCGTGGTTGAATGCATTTTAACACACTTGCTTTATTACTTTTACTTAAGCAACTCGGTCACATCTGCACACACGCGCACACACACGCCTCCCATCACGCAGGTTATGTTGAACAGCGTCTGAAATCACTCGGAGCCACGGCGCGTGCAGCTGGGGAGTAGTCACGCAGAAACACAAAGCAGTGGCAGTGCACCCTCTCAGGAGCTGAGGGTAACAGGCGTTTCGCTGACGAGGGGTGAAGCCATTGTTTGACATCTCGCTGCTCCCAACAGCCCAGATCCTTTAAGTGAGAACTAATTGCTCCCGGAGGGACCAATCCCGTGGTCACACCTAAATGAGCCTGACCCAAGTGCATTGTGGGGTAAGGGTGCGATTGTATCCAGGACCTAATGTTGCAATCTCGCGTGCAGACAGTTTTGAGATCAACTCAACAACATGGGCTTTGGCAGCAGGGGAGGGAGGGTGGTGGCATCCATCCCTGCTCCGAGAGTCGAAACTAAAACTGTTTATCTGCAACAGCACTGATGGAAAATAAATAAACAACACAATTTGTCTTGTGGTGCAACAGCGTGGGGAGGGGATTAAAAATGATTATCGAACCCTTTTTATTTCTGAATGTGCGCTGACCTTGTTTGTAATGTCATTTGGAGTGCCTTAAAAGATTATGACGAGATGAGTCACATTCTAGTCCTCAAATTAAGGAGCAGTGTGGTCTGCAGAGGGGCCACACAGTGAATGTTATGCTAAAAATAATGACTCAATCCATTTCAGTGCTGGCACAAGGTTGAACAGTTGAAGGCCCAATCTGTCTTTCCAAACTTAATGGGACATCAGAAATACTAAGATGCTGAGCTAAATTCAACCAGTTCCTTTATTTTAGATGATTTCAATGTTGCAGCGCCTCTAAAAGGAGAAAGAACTGGTAACCAAACTCTCACCTACAGGATATGGTTTTGCGATCTGGTCCACTGGATCGGGTATCGGAAGATGATGTAACCGGTCCACATGCTGCATTCACAGTCGCAGTCTCTGATACAAGTTCTTTGTCAATGTCATCGACTACATTGTGTAAAATAAAAAAAGTAAAAAGTGTTTCTGCTGTTAGAGAAATACAGTCAGTTACTGCGAGTGTTCAGTGCCAGCAATCCTTCATGTTTCCTCACGTATTACATACTGAGTTCCGCGCTGATCATACCTTTGTGATATAGAGAATACTGGTATTGGATCGGTACTCCGTATCGGCTGATATGTTGAGGTGTCGGGTGAGAAAAAGTCGAAATGAAATGTATTAGTTAGTTTCTCAGCACTGTAAACACTAAAACTATTTTCAGCATTTCCGTTACATGTGAATTTGGCCGGCCTAACCCGTAACCTCACCAAACCTTAACCATTGTCAAATCACAGAACGCATTTCTAGTGTTTTCTCCATTTAAACTCTTAACGTTTTACCTTTACACACACACACACTAACAGCTAGTTCACTCACACCATCGCCCCACTCACCCCCCGCTGCTTTTAAGAAAAGAACCAGACCGCGCCATTCTTCTTGTTTGACGCCGGTGGTCTGCACAAAATCTGTTAAGAGAGCGAGGCGATTTCTCCATCGTTTACATTTGCAGAGTAAAGGAAAAAAAAGACAGGTGATACAGAGGAACCTGTTCTTTGCAGGGCTAACGAGACTCACTTTGCATTTTGTTAAGCTTTTCAAGGACATAGGGTATGTGTTTCTGGAGAAGCCGAACTGGGGGAGTGTAGCCGAGGCAGCTGCTTCCTGCCGTTATCTAGGAGCTCTTTGTTTTCTTGCCGCAGGTTAATAATCTCCACATTCAATTGCATACCGGCTTAAAGTGGTGCGGCTTCCAAAAATCTCCCTTTTCCTTTTGATTTCATTTCATCCCCTTCAATGCTCCAAGACTCACTACAGCAATAAGCGCAGGACGACACACAAACAGGATTGCTTAGTGTGGGCATGCTGAAAATCAATTCAATAGTGTTTCAGTTGGAGGAGCCAGTAAAAGTGATTTATTTTCTCCAAGAGCCACATGCTGTACGTAAGCCTTCAAAAAAAAACATTTAGCCAATTGTACCACTGAAATACCCCCTCCGTGTAACACATGGTAAGTGTATCAACTTAGCAAATGTAAGCCGCAATGTGTGTGTCTACTTTCATAAAGCACGTCATATATTTGTTTTCACAATGCTAAGGCATTACAAGTAAATCTGAGAGGTTGTGGGTATATACTGGCGATCAGCAATCTTTCTCCACAAGCCTCAGAAACAATCCGGTGCTGTATGCAACGCAAAACATCCTGTGAAAACCAATAAGCAGTTTGTAGAATAATCTATGTACATTTACATTCTGACAGCAATCACAATTTTAACTCCATGCACTCGTGTTATTACATGTCACCTCCTTCGGGGTTACGATCATTGAGTGTAACTGGAATCGTATGTTTGGGGTCGTGCATGTGCTGTGTTTACTTTAGAGTCATTAGGAATAAGATGCTGCTGTGCTGTTCACGGTGCCACAGTCTGATCTGTTGAGCTGCACAAGATGTTAGACCCCAGCACTTACTGTGGGGGTGAAGGAAGCATAAATGTCCGGCAACTTATTGATCACTTTGAAATCTTGAAATGCTCAATTTTGCCCAGTCTAGTCAAAAAGAAAGGACACTTCTTCTCACTATGATTGAATTTCTACTGCATTTATTGACTGCGTTTATATCAAAGGAAGCACAATGAGTCCTGGTTGCTTCTCGTTTCAATAGCCCATAGTTAATTATGTATTTGATTGGTTTTCCATATCTTACGTAGGCAAAGTTTGTTGCTTAACTAGTCTAACAGTTTGGTGCTACGCACACAAAACATTCATCAGAACGACAGTGGCGATTGTGCCGCGTATGCTGTTTTCACAGAAATTGCCAAAAAGTAAATAAATAAATCCTCCATAGGCTACAATGTAAAATGCCTTTTACCTACTTCACTTTGGATCTTCGGCAATATTTCACTGAGAAACGTCATGCACAGTTTAACTGACGCAGACTCGGAGCCACGTTGGTGCTTTTTGAGACGTTTTTGCAAACTAAAGCCACTAAAAGACCTTTAGCCACCTTGCAGCTGTCAGCCTTCAGAAACCTAAACAGAGACATTTCCAAGAACTTAAAAGAAGATACACCAAAGGTTCTCCGTGGCTTCTTCCATGCGCTGGACTTCCAGTCCGCACAAAATGCCTCTGCTTCTTAACATTTTTTTATGACATTTCTAGCTAGTGACATTTATTAAGGATACGCCACAATCACTGATACTGACCTTTTTAAGAGGATCAGCTGAGGCCGGATGTGACTGATCAACATTAAATTCAGTTCCTTTTTCAGAGTCACTATAAAATTCATTGTTTCGGCTGTCAGTTGCGTTTTTAGCACCACAGCATCCCTGGACTCATCCTCTGTACTTCTGCCTGCCCAGTCTTTAAGTCGTTATTTAGTCACAGAAACTTTATCTTGCAGGTGAAAGTCTAGTCTGATTATACAAGTGGTTAACTGGAAAATGCTACCTTGAGCGGGCTGCCTAATGGTGGTTGAGTACTTTATTTAGCAGACTAAGAGTTTGGTGGGTGGGATTGAGCCATGAATGGAAAATGTTGCAATGCAATTATTTAAACAGTTATGTTATGTATTTTAGAGCTAATCAGTTGTCCAAAACATCTTCCTAAAACAGAATAAATGACTTTTTTTTATTTAAATAGTTCTGAGTTAACCTCAGAGTTATTATGAAAATTCATTGTGACATGTGGTCAAGTTAACTGTGGTTGTTCATGGTTTGGTCATTAGAGGGCACTCTCAACACTGTGTAGATCCCCAGAAGTGTGGGAGTGAGAGTCCAGTCTACTTTGTCATTATACCTGGCAGCAGCCTTGCTCCTGGAACAGATAAGCTTATGAGATCTCATAGCACACATTCACACTGCACATCTGGCCTTTAAAGGCAGACTGTGAAACTGGACATTGGATTAATAGAAGACTGTGGACACCACGGAAACTGTGGGAGCAAATAAGGACTAAGGAACAGTATATTACTGCACTGAGGGGGTTGTCGTTGTTGAAGCCTTTAGTTTTCTCCAAATATTTTGTTTCCTGACAAATTATTAGCGGTGTATCATTTGCTCCCAGAGTCTAATGAAGAGGAGATTGATATTTGATCTTAATTTGCTGTAAATTACTTATTGTGTGATGCCACAGTGTTTCAGTGCACATTATAATAGAAGCTTAGGGCAAACATATTTATTTAAACAGCACACAGTTAAAGCTGAAGGCAAATTTGACGACCGGGAGCTCAATCCCATCATCAAATGATTATATTAACAGGGCCGTAACCCCGTGTAGCCTCATGCAGATACCACAATGTCCTGTACACAGCGTTGGTGCTCAATAACCTAACAGTGATGAACTTCAGACTGAGCAGAGTCCAGATGGTTTATAGACATTTTGCCTTTTCGAGCCATTGTACTCAAATCATTATCTGTCCTGTGCTAAGTACATTCTACACTCCTTGTTGTTTTCAGCTGTGATTCACACTTTTATCAGGTCCCGTCTTAACTCCCTCTCCACCTGCCTCAGCAAAGCATCCCTGGATCATCTACAGGTGGCCCAAAATGCTGCTGCTAAGCCTTTGACCAGGTCCAATTCAAGGTTCTCGTGATCACTTATAAAGCTCTGCGCGGTCAGGCACCTCCCTACATTTGAGATCTACTGCAGCCCTAAAACCAGCAGGTCTCATAAGTCCTCTGATCAGGGCTTGTTGGTTGTTCATTGATGTAGACTTAAAACCTAAAGGGGACTGTGCTTTTGAGGTCGCGGCTCCTAAACTTTGGAACTCTCTCCCTATGGACTTAAGCTCTGTGGACACTTGATTTTGTGGATGCTTGATTTCTTTTGTGAAGCACTTTGTGGGTTTATAGAGATGCTATAAAACAAAGTCACTTACTTACTTAATAATAATGTTAGCAGTAATAGAGTATAACCATGCTGCATTTCAAAGTAAATCTCAGTAATAAAACATGGCGGGGATAACAAACTGATACATCTTTACTACAACATTTAATTAATTTGTACTGCAGAGTATCGGCTAAGTCCAGAAAGTGGATGTTTATCAGTACAGGCTGAATGCTGGAATCGAATAGTGTTAATGCATTTATCACCTCCAATGTAAACTAATTAGAAATGATCCACACAATAGCAAATAGCCAGTACATTTTACCAGTATCAATACGTGATGGCAAAACACGAAATTCCAAAGGGAATAATTACGGAATCATGACAACATGATGCAGCAGGAAACAAGAGCCTGAGGCCTCATAGATTCCTGCAACACAACCATCATAGTGCAGTTCATGAGAGATTACAAATTCATGCAGAGATGCCTAAAAAGATTCCTTGGCGCATGGTCTGAGGCTTCAGTCCATGTACTCCACATGCCCAGCTGGTAATCCTTCCATGAACACAGCAACATGGACACGCAGGGAAGAAGGAGGGCAATATTTTGGCACTGAAAGGCTGGGATGAGGGGATGCATCAGACACCAGTCCAACACAACAAGTAGTGCAATGCACGGTGAAGAGGAGAGACAAACTGAGGATCTTGAGCAGAGCTGACATGCAGAGACTTGGTGTTCCCTTACCATCCTGGAGAGAAACCGCCAGCTGAGTACTCCACGGGCTGCTGTATAGTAATGGTCACAACACACACACACACACGTTTCTTGCTTCTCGCGTCAATACAAAGGTAGTGATTCTTTTGCTGTTGGAATGAACCACAGATTCATCGGAAAATTAAGTGCATCTGTAATATAATATTCCGCTAGGCCAGATGTCCTGGTAGAAATGACAGGTAGATCCTGTCGCTGTTTAATTAGCAATTTATATCTGGAAACGAAGGGACAGAGTTATTAAACAAAGGTGCCAACACAGCGTTTTAATGGTGGTGTGAAATCATATACACACACACACACAAGTATTAATAATAACATGCCACTGTTCTAGACGTAATTAAACAATTACTCAATTATGCAAATCAAAAGTCAAACTGAAAATAAAATTCACTTACACGTATTGTATGTATATCCTTGGTGTTTGTTTTGACTTGTTTGGTCAAAATTGTAATTACCAGAAAGAGAAAATTTAAGTTTTTGAATTTTTTTATCAGCCATCTGGGTCCGATTGTGTTGCGAGTCGTTCCTGTGTGCTGTCAGTCCCAGCTGGGATTTGAGCTCCACGTGTTAGTCTGTGACTCCGCCCAGGGCTCTGAGCGTCAGTCACTCCGTGTCGTGATTCAAGTCACAGAATAACACACGGTGGTGTTGAAATAACATAACCCAAAGTAACTTCCACTGTGAACCTGTGCTATTAACGTTAGCAAGCTAGGCTAACTTATCATGTGTCATATCATATGTTCCTTATACAAAAAGTGTTGAGAAATCAACTTTCAGTTTGTGTGTAATTTGCTATCAGACAAACCAAACAGACACGTTAAAATGAATTAATTCAAAATGGAACTGTGTGTTGTTTGCTTAGTGAGCCACACTAAACTGCACTGTTGCTCCAGTCCCACGAGGAATTCCTGTTCAAATCAATAATTTGCTTCTCTCTCAGTCAGGAAGCAATAAAAACGGACCGCAAACTGGCTGCTCAAAATGATGTGCCAGTTGCAAAACGTAACTTACAAAACCTACCAAAACATAAAAAGCTGTTCTTGCTGTGCTGATGCAGAATAAACGCTGGTTGACTGCAGAGTTCCACAATGGCAAACAATGTTGGTGACAGGACCGTCAGAACTCGAGCGAGGCAAGGACATCAACCATCATCTGGCAACCACCAACTTTTCAAAGTCAACCTTCAAGCAAAGCCCGAATGAATAATTGCTTTCAGAGTAATTACATTTTGCACCATTGTTGACAGTGGAGATCCTCTTACTGTGATCGCTCAATGCAACAAAACTCATTAATGAAATCACCAAACGCTTTCTCATCCTCACAGATTGAATCCCTCGTGGATAATAAATATCCTGCTCCTGTCCTTTCCCCCATCCTCACACGAGAATCAAACAACATCTTGCACAGCTCAGTAGGTGCACTTCCAGATTTATTAGTTTGATTATCACTGAGCCCACCAGTGCTCAAAATGTGTAATTGTGGAACTGTGACTTTGTTTTTTAAAATGGAAAGTACTTTTCGCTCCATCCAGTGGTTGGTATTCATTACTTATTACTTATTCTTTGAAGCTACACTTGGCATGTTTTAATGCAGAATTACTCCAGACTCATCAGCCCGAATCACCAAGTGCGGTACCAAGTACTAGAGACTGTGATGTCACTCTATTTGCTTCTTCTGAACGTCGCTGCATGAGAGTGATGTGTGGAGTGTCCTTTAATCACGTTACTGCTGGGTAATGGATTTAAACATTTTGAAAAAGTTGCATCTCACTGTGATAAAGGGAGAAAGACGCACATGGGGGAGGAGTTTGCCTTCAAGGCTTTAGAAAGTCCGGTGACGTAGTATAAAGGGCAACAAAGTCTATGCAGTGAGGAGGTCGGGGCGGATGAATGGGTCAAACACCGAGCTTTCTCCCAGGAGACTGCTAGTCATGTCCCGTGTAAAACGTGTTATTTTTACCCAAACCGTGATCTTTTGCTAAACCTAACCAAACTACGACCGTTTCACAGCCTTAACCACATGTTAGAAAGGCTTTATGGCAGTACTACGGTTGTAGTTTTGTTAGGTTTAGGCACCAAGACCACTTAGTTAGCTTTAGGACAAGATCATGGTTAAGGTAGAAATAATAAGTCAACGCTGCCTTTGGTGCCTTAACCAAACTGCAGCCATTTCACAACGTTAACCACGTGTTGGAAAGCCTTTCCGGCAGAAACGTCGCCCACGTGTGGCCAGACACCAGGTGCGTTGTATGAGAGGTATGCCAAGCAGAGCATGGTGCGTCAGGACACTTTGAGTGCTGGGTCACTGGCTCTGTCCTCGTGTCATATACTATCCTTCACAGCGGGAACACAGCTGCCTCGCCTGACCTTTTCACAGAGCCCTGCAGTCCTTCTGTGTCCACAGTACTTCTCCTTCACCTGTACCTGTTCTGCCACATCCTGTCTGCTTTCTAATTAGCACATAGTCATTAGACCTCTCGAATGCCCGGTGCAATATCTCAGCGCCGCAATGGAACTGATGAGAGCTAAAGAAACTCCCGCTGATGAAATGCCTTTGCTTTTAAAAAATCATCAGGCCTCAGGTCAAATGCTGCATCCACACAGGAACACGAGTACAATAAGAGGAACTGATAGGATCACAGGTACCATCCCATTTTATCACGCTCCAGTAGACAAGCAGGACACGCAGAGCCCATACTGGAGCGTCTGACAATGGCGTCAGAGGAAATCAGCCACACATCTGTGGTCAGTAGTGGCGGTTTTAACACAGAAGATGACTCTGGATACAAACACTGCTACAGATCAGCTAAAACAATTACACAAGCATCCCTGTAGCATTTTGTTTGGGCTCATCCAGTCAATGGAGACACAATCCAGCACGAAATCTTATCTTGTTTTTTCCAGAGCAAAAGGAATTGTGGGTATAGCGGAGAGAGAGGCATATCTGTGTCAGGATATATATACACTACAGAGCAAATGCTGACACTGATAAGAAACACGATGTTCCTTCGATAGGAAGGCTAGCATACACTTAACTACATTTTAAGGTTATAATACCATAGCTGCGTTCGCTTAACAGTCACTCACTTTTTCATACTTTATATTTTCTGGTAAAATTCACCTCTAGAGCCTATTACATGCAGTTCAGACGAAAATGAAAAGGCGAACCGCAGCAAGAGTGTTTCATTTTTTGTCAATTTAAACACACAAGAACAATATCTCTTTGTAGTAGCTTACGCTGCATAAACACACTTTTTACGTTTCAGGCGTTGAATTGGCAGGTAAAGGCCTCATCACTCAGCATTAACAAAGGCATGCAGTATGGATTTCAAGGATCCTGACACTAGATCTGACAGATGCTCATGCGTTTCTGCTAGAGTCAAGAGCGATATGACACGAAGAACAAAGAATCGGGTGAAGAGGTAGACAGTCCTCTCAATGTTTTTGGAGAAAAGAAAAAGATGACAAGTCACCCTCGTTCTGGTTCTCCTGCTCCTCCATTGGTCAGAAAATGTACTTTTCTATGTTGCAGAGATTGTAAAACATTTGTTTTTTTTTTATCCATTGCTCTTTACCCAAAATCAGAGAAAATGCAAAGGTGCTTCACCCACCTCCACCAGTTTCAAATAATGATGTGCACTTTAGCTCACTGCCGGCCTGTGAAGGTGACTGTAAGTCTGACTTACATTTGAAGGTTGAAAATAAGAGCCAGAAAGTTGCCAAAAATTACAGGGTTCTGACACTGTGTCCGTCAAAAGCCATGTCTTCTGCTCGATTGTCCTCTGGAAAGTTGCTCAGAATAACAGCACCAGGTGAATGTTTAAAATGGAAGACACAACTTGTTGCCTTCCGTCTGTCGCCTGGTCAAGGTCAACGTGCCTGACAGGTCCTGTTGCAGAGCAGATGACAAAGGGAACGCTGAGTCGTCACGTCTACGTATGCTGCAGTGATATGTTTGCACAGTTGCGAGGGAGTTCTCGACTAACTGAGACAGGGTTGCTGGTCAAAAGCAAGCTCAGAAAAGAACTTGATGATTATGCATTTACATTAGAAAACTCTGCAAATGATCCACCACTCTTTAGAGGGAATACACTTACTAGTTTTCTTCCATCTATCTGTTTAATCTCAAACTGGAGCCAGCAGTCAGTTAGATTAGTAACGGTGACGACAAGACTCCATGATATCAAAGCGCAGCTACTGTGCCGTTAAGAGTTCATATTGTTTAATAGCTATAATTTTCACTCAGATGAATCCCAGGCACTAGTCTTAACCCTGACCATTAACACACAGCAAGTGTTTATTTTTGCCCGTTTGGGCAGACTACTTCATCATGATGAGTAACGGCGCTTTCCTTAAGTGGCCCAATCTAGGCCAAGCACTGCAACGATTTGAAAAGGTCTGCTCAGCTGGCCATCCAGCACATCCTGATCTCCATAGATGGCTGAGAGAAAAAAGCGACCAGTCTTGGGAGAAACTTTATGTTTTAAAGATTGAGCCACGGCATGGAAAGAGGACTTCACATTATAGCTCAGGGAGATGGGGATGAACGTGATCAGATGCCTAAAAGAGGTTCAGGTGCTGGAAACAGAAATTTAATGATGTCCCAAGAGAAGAGAAAGCCAAAGCAGGCTGACCCTGTCAAGTCAAAGCCAGGGATAGTTACTCCAGTGCAAGGGACATGTAAATTGGCTTGTTGCTCTTCACGCTTAGACATTTCAACAAACCAAAATAATCAAGCTCATTAAAGCGTTTAAAGCTTAGTGGCGTGTGCGATGGCTGTGCACTGTTGTTTGGTGTCAAATGTGTAGAAAATTTGGGGTCAACAGGAGTAGATTTCTCCTACAGCAGCATAGTAAAGTGAAATGTGGTAAAAACAACGCAGACATGCTGGTGACACGCAACAGTGTTTCTGTCATTGAGCGGTACGAGTTTTTTGTACGGTGACAGA
Organism: Gadopsis marmoratus; assembly: GCA_036023855.1. Taxonomy (NCBI): domain Eukaryota; kingdom Metazoa; phylum Chordata; class Actinopteri; order Centrarchiformes; family Percichthyidae; genus Gadopsis; species Gadopsis marmoratus. Next base: position 9,175 of record JAVQJF010034990.1, on the reverse strand, counting down.
TGGTGCGGTCAGCCTGAAAACAATGGTGAAGGACACAACAGCCCGGATGTCATGGAACGTCCCCGCCTCCATCTATATCGACTTAGTGTGAGGGCAAGTCAGACGGCCTCACACTGGGCTTCTGTTATAACACACTACATCAACTTTATACAGTGTGTGTCTCTATTCCCCAGACCAAACCCTGCACAGCAGCCGCTCATCAAGCCGGTCCAAGGGTCAAATGGCTGCGCAGTCCGCCTCTTGTCAGATTTACAACGAGAGGCCTTGAGACACATTCTTACAGTGTGGCCGCTCCTGGGAGACGCAATCTCCATCATCCCCACTGGCCCTGAGGATGATCCCTTGCTTCAGCGTGTCAATAAGACTCAGCAAAAATTATGTCGACCTCAAATTATGTACCGCCCGTCCAACTGCAGTCACCTTAACCGTGAGCGCTCAGGCTAATCTGCAGTGCAGTATTTTTTAAATGCACCACGCTTTAACGCTAGCTGTGGAGGTGAAATTGAGCACACTTTATTGCTGACCCAAGGGTCAAAGGTCACACAAATAAAAACTGATAAAAAAACTCCGCTTTTCTGGTATGGCAGAGCTGGCTCACGTCACCGGGGTAGATCACCATGGTAACCTGGACATTGGCCAGCTAACTTCAGAGGATTGGATCAATACCTGCCAACAGCCCAGCTACTGGCCAATCAGAGCACTGAAAAAATGTTGTCATTCCTACACGGCCCTGACAGAACAATACTTACTACTTAATACTTAATATTGACTTTACAATAAAGTGACAAGTAATAAAGAGCAATAAATATTTTTATAGGTCAGTAGAATAATTGTGCTATTCCAGGCTTTCCTTTTCCACTCTGGCTTTAAAACAGAGCTTCTAACAAAGGGAGGGGTAGTTTACAACACTAAATACATAATGGACGACTACAGCTGCATTTTGTTTTTGCAAAGTATATTTTATTCCAAGAGGGATTCCTTTGACAGCGTTGATGCTTTTACACTCTTATTCCATCACTGCATCACATTGTGATCATTATTGGGAATAGAACAAGAGCCTCTGTTGTCTTTTATTAGAAAAATCATCCACACACACTGATTTAATTAGCTCCCATGATCATAGATGCAACGTTTCAGTCAGATAGACCTCATCAGGCATTAGCTACTATCTTCTCCTCTCTCCTCTGGTTTGGCAGCAGAAACAGTCTTACATTACTTAACATCTATCACATATTCACAACAGTGTTTTCATTGTCAGACAGAATAAAAAACCAAAAATACTCTCTACTTCAAACACATATATAATTCCCACACTTATCTATAGTCGTGGCTGTGATGATGTTTGTAATTAAGACCTCCGCTCTCTTTTAGGTGAGCATGTTCATAGCTGGAGTCGGACTAAGTGGAACCTGCTTTTTGTTACATGCTCCAGGTGTGTGGAGAACGCAAGCAGCGTTTGAGTTTCTCGCTCAAGCTGTTTAGATTATGTCTTTTTCTTTTTCTTTTTTGCCTTTATTGTACAGATGACAGGGGAGCAGACATGAAACAAGGGGAGAGAGGGGTACAACATGCAACAAAGGTCCATAGCCAAGAATTGAAACCGACGTTAAGCAAGTGTGGCATGCGCCTTAACCGTTAGGCTACCATGGGGGCTTCCTCAGGTTTTGTATATGTGCCACACTATAAATGCCTTCCAGAAAAGACTGTCCAAAAGATTGCACCATTATCCCCATATTTGAATGACTACATGCGATTATTATCACCCTGCCTTCGAGTGTGGCGGTTTGAAAGAGCTGTAAACACTTTTACCTTCAGACAGCACGTCGTGCAGACTACTTTGATTTGAACAAAACACAGCCTTGACCCTCACCTCAGGACTCGCATCAGCTACCACTGAATAACAAGTAACAAGCTCTGTGTGTTATAGAGGAACACTTATATGTTATTAGGTGGAAATAATCTACATAAGAAAGCTAAAAGCTTTGTGACAGATGAAACAATTACATAAACCAGCTCTGTGTTGGTTCTGACATTCACAGAAGCATTTAAACTTTTTTCAGTGGACATTGGCTTTTTAGATTTTGATGTGATGCTCACTATTGTCAGCAATATGAAAAGGACATAAAATCATTTGTACCTGTAAATGTGTGAGACACCGATGCATTGAAATCACACAATGGGACAAGAAATTACAGTTTAAGTGAGCTTTGCCCTAAAAGATACAAGCTTTTTTAATTCCAGAGATCAGTTTTGTCAGGACAGTGTATGAGGACCCTGATATAATGTCATCTGGATCAGTAAGTTCCTTAACATACAGCTACTGTATATTCAGAACACATTATAGTGACAAAAAAACTAACTGAAACTGAAAATATAACCAAATAAAAAAAGTAAATGAAAATGTAAGTTTCTGAAGAAACGTATGGAAAATGGCACCTCAGTGGAGACATCTGCAGCACCGCACTTTGAACATAAATATTCCCCATTGCCACATTAACTGTCAAGGATTGCAGTCTAACTACTTCGGCATCCATTAGCAACTGTATAACGCAGAGTAATCCATTTTTACAGTAAAGTTTTTTCATTAAAGCTCTGCTATTCACAGAATGCTTCTCAGCAACAATAAAAAAAACTAATAAATAACTGCATGTTCAATTTAGCAGACAGGCCAGTTAAACATCCAGGTGTTCATGTGGACATTTTGAACAGCATGTTTATTCGGCTTAGTAAATGAGAAGGAAAGAAACAGATATCGTAAGATGTTAATGACATCATGTGACTGTACGAATTAATGACAGTAAAGTTATTCCTGCACACCGACATGCTGCATTCAGCGTTTTTAGATCCACTCAGACCTCGACTGGATGTTATTTTTATTCCCTGTAGGAGCTACCCATATGCACTTGCCTTGACCCCAGACACTTTCAAAGACAGCAGAGTCATTTTTATTCCACATTTGGAATCTATTGGTTTTTACTCCATCGCTGCCCCCAGAGCCCTGCACTTCTCAGAGTATCCCTGCAGCGATAAAAGACAATGCCACAGCTGGTGAAAGGAGTGCAGGTATTAGTCTTCATCAGACCAGTGAGACAATGACACTTATGAAGACCTATGTCATTTAATATACATCACCGGCTTTATCGCTGAAAATGGGAGCACAAAAGCACAAGCCAGTGTCTCAGGCAGCTCAAGGCTGGGCTAACCAGGAGGCGAGGGGAGGAATCAGCCTCGTCTTCCAAGGCCAGCTCTGCAGCTGCTGTAGAAATCTGTCAATCCCGTCCGAAAAGCAACAATTTATGAAAGGATCTTTATTCTCCATTCGGTTTTCGCATTGCATGTTTCTTGGTTTATAAAAAATATGTTTTTTTCTGCTCCAGAATGTCTCATGAAAGGAGATCTCCCCCTTATTTAGCACAATCACGTCTAAAACTTAATTAATTGTTAAATCATTAAGTGTTTCAGTACTGGCGTATTATGCACAACCAGAAGTAGTTCAGAGATTTTTTGTGTTTTTTTTTGCTCTCTTGCAGCAGCCCGATATAATACTCACATCTTCACTTCATAATCAGTAAAGAAAGGAAGAGAGAAAAAAAACCATTCACAGGCCTTTCATTAATCAATTTAGATGCGACAAGCAATTATTCCTCATGGTTAGAGTGCATGCCATCAATCTGGACTTTCTAATTAGCCTACGCTCAGATTCTAAATGCACACTCCACTTCTCTGCATGACTGTTGTGAAGTTGCCTGCAGAAACTTTGAAACTGACCTACTGAGTTTCAAAATTCACCTCGCATCTCATTATACAATCGCACCGTTAACTGCGTTGGCGTGGGCTGAGAGGAGAGTAGTAAATCCCTGCGTGGTAATCACTCTACGTCAGATCGGCAAAATATGCATCTGTTTCAGTGATACGCTCTGTGTTGGGTTGGGATGTGTTCTAATACTGCAAAACAAATTAAAGCACCATTTTGCCTTAAGCTGTAGATAACTGCAGCATAGGTTTTGATTTATATTTGTGACTTGATTGTATTGCCCACAGTAATTGTGTTTACATTCTTTAGGTTACTTTGTGACAGTCGGCTATGCGCATGGTTATATAACTGGAATTACACCGAGGTAACTTCTATGTTGCAAGAGAGAGAGAGAGAGAGACAGAGAGAGAGAAAGAGAGAGAGAGAGAGAGAGAGAGAGAGAGAGAGAGAGAGAGACAGAGACAGAGACAGAGACAGAGAGAGAGAAAGAGAGAGAGAGGTGATGAGCAGGTTTGCAGTGCAGATGGCTTTGGTCTATATGAATAATGTCGGTATCATAATAAAGGTAACGCTCGTGAAATTTCTGCAGAGGTGTAAGCAGACGTTACTGGGTCTTCGATGGTTTATTCAGTGATCAGTCAGAGAATGTTCTCTACACGGTCAGTCATTATCTTGGTGTTTGACTTGTGTTTCGTTTGGGTAGAAATAGTCACGCTAGTTTACTAGTGGAGCTTCTTCTGGACAAGGCTATGCCATGATTATGTTGTCGCATGTTTAAATGCCCTGTGACGTGTTTACTTACGCCGGGTCTCGCCCACATACACGGAAGCTCTCGTGACCAAGGGGTTCATATTGTCTTCATTATCAATGATAACCAGGGCCATCAGAAACTTAGCCTAAGCTGAGCAGTCACAGCGCTTGCAGTCTTCACTTAGTACCTCTCTAACTACCACAGCCCCAACATGTAGTTACATGTCGAAGAGGCGCACATGGCTTTGTGTGGAGGCTCTGAAGCTACACCATAACCCCTTAACGCATACTGTAGATCCAGACTTTCTCCAACCACATTTGAGTGAAAAATCACCAGATGTGAATGAGAAACTATCGAGGTAAGAAAGATTGTGAGAGCACATTAATGCAGGTGCGGTAAAGCTGTTCGTTTGATGTGCTTCGTCTGGCAAATGCATGCTGTTTGAGTGTCAGACTTGACAAATATCCTTGTATGACAGAGCAGTGGACGTATTAGAAAGAGCTGACTTAAGCCTCGTTTGTGCTCACGCGAGACACCGTGATGTGCTTGCACAGAGGCATTTAATGCTTAATGCGCTAGCCGTTGCAGTATTCTCCGAAATGCCAAGGGCCGTGCAAAAAATAAACCGACATGGCTGTGCTCGCTGCACTACAGCGTGTTGTTGCTGAGGAAGAATTTAACCAGTCGTTATCTATTAAATGTGGAGGCAATCTCGCTCCAGGGGTTCAGAATCATTTGGCTGTAGAGGTGCTTGTAAAGGTGTACCTGCTCGGCCAGTCCAGATTTGAAGGCGACTGTGTTGAAATGAAATGCTCGGGGTGCGTTGTGCATGCCGCCTAGTCTAAGAAATTTGTAGGTGCACGACCGAGCGCCAAGACAACTTGTGGAGCCCTCGACTCTTACATGGCGACGCCATTTTTGGAGCACGGACCTTGTGCAAGGGACTCTGCATCAAGCATAAACCCAGTTTAAAGATTGGGGAAATGGTTAACAAGGGGCTTCAGCCAGTAATATAATCTAAGCAAAATGGAATGTTACGTACCACATTGGCTTTAACCACAGAACCTGGTCCACCAATGTCATGGGATTTGTTTCAGATGGCATATTTTGCTCACACTGTGACTTACAAGCCTGATGATCATGGTTACATGCCTTTAAATGTAATAAGTGTGTGTAAGTAAAGAGTGTGCTTGTTTGTATGGGGGATACAGCTGGCCTTAATCTCTGTGACGAGAGTGTGTCTAAGAACACACATTTAAAGTTTTTTTATCGCATACGCTCACCTAACATTTCCTGGATAAATAGAGGTTAAGAACAATGTTCTTTGCAAACGCAGTTCAAATGAGACATTTAATAGTTGCCAACTCTGTATATCTACAGGCAGCATCACTCTCTAACAGCCGAAACACAGTGCCGACCTCTTATCTCCAAAATCCTCAGATCATGGGTTTTTGATACATGTGATGCGTTCGAATATGGAGCTCTTCCCCCCCCCGTGGCAGGCCTGTCCAGCCTCGCATGGTTTTACAATTTAGCGGGCTTGACTGGAAATCCTGTTAGTGTGACGCAGGACCTCCAGCATCTTATCTGTCTTAATCAAAGGCTACGGGAACAGACAGCAACAAGCGGGCGCGAGATCCGCTCTCTGTGATCATAACATCAGCTACATGCCCCTGCCAGCTGAATATTTATCAAATATGTTTCACCTTGCATGAACACAGCCAAGTAACACTGCCGCTGGAATTTTAATTTCAGTTTAATTACATTAAATGTACCTTACAAACACTTACTTCACTGGCGCTTACAGTTGCTCAGAGTGTCAATAACCCTTTTTTCCCCATCAACGAGAAATCTAATTAAAATATGTCAGGCAGAGTAAAAACTGTACAATAAGTGATAAAGCAATTCATAATTCCTACCTACTGTTTTAGACTGAGTGCAAAGTTATTTATATGTTTATCTGTGTCTCTTCTGCGTCGTGCTGCAGTCTAACTTTCCTCTGCCAGGCGGCCTTTGATTCCTTCTGAATGTCAGAGAAATCAGTTGTTATCTTGTTAGCGAGATGTTTCCAACGGTCTATCTTTAGTCACTTTCTTATGATTCCTGCTTGGTGATTCTTCACCAGTGACACCACCTCCGATGACTCACTGAGCAACAGACACCAGGGATTATTAATGTTTTTACAAAAATAGTTGCACAGAAATAACAGCAGTAGCAGTAACCCATGGTTACAGGGACGACGTCACCTGGTAGCACTGATCTCCCCCACACTTCATTCCCAAGTTCCAGTTAATCTTGAGGCGACAACCCGTTGTGTCAGGATGTATTGTCACCAAAGTAATTTTCATTTATAAAACAGCAAAAGATAAAAGCCAAAATCAAAAATCCCCCACATATTTTCAATTCATTTGCTACCCACCCAACCCTGGAAATAAAAGTCAATATTTTTCCTCCAGTGGGAGACGTGCCTGACTGGCGTCCCAGCTCATTTGAGAAATGTTACATCATCAGAACGGCTCAGCCCTGGAACTCTCGTTGGTAATCTTTGATAATAAGCGAGGGGAGAAAAGAAATAGAAAGTTTGCAGAGGAGAGAAGTGTGGCCATAATGAATCGGCTTCCTGCAGGGTAATAAAGGTCTGCGTCTAATGCCAAGGGCAGCCAGGCAAGCACGAAGACCATTACAGCCGAGCGGGCTGGCGTACAGCTCCGTCTGGGAGGCCAAAAACAGCTCCGTTAAAGCCCCCACCTGCTTTTGACTACAGACACAATTATCTTGCCAGGTTGCATCCAATATTTCCTTCTGGTGGCGAAGGTGAAGACATGTTAAAATTGTTTTTTTATTTTCTCCCCCCCAAAAAAAAAAACCTCCCTGGAGAATTTCTGCAGGACAAAGGAGAGAGGCAGAGCGTGTGCAGACAGACAGTGCTGGAAGCAATGGGGCCTCGCTTTTCTCTCTCTCTCTCTGCAATGTTAAATAAAAGCACTGAAAGAATGCCACAACTAGTTCACGTTAGAAGTGTCCGCTCTCTGAATGCTCTAAAACTGCAATCTCAATGCACGCGTTTCACTCCCTCCTCGGTAACTAATGTTTAATGTGTTAGTGTGTAATGTAATGTTATTTCGACTGATAGCATTTAGCGAAGCCGGGCATTTTATAAGCTGACGAATCACAAAACATGAAAAGCACCCAAACTTCTAATTGCTGGAACGAGCTGTTCAAGGGAAAAGAGATGCAATGAAGGAAGAGTCATTCTGAGATCTTTCAGCACATAGCAAACATAAATTGCACATAATGAGATGCAGGAAGTCATTGGAAATGGCACTGAGGCATGAAGAGGAAAATTGCAAACGGCGATATTTTTAAGAAGTTCCATTAACTCTGTATTTAATTTGCTTGGACTTTGACAGCACACATACTGTAGTTACTGTACGGCATCTCACACTATTTGGAAGTGGTTGCCTCGCTAACTGAAAATGCACTTCCTAGTGTGGACAAAACCTCTAAATTCAAAGTCGGCCGACGTCACAAACTGCTCCCTTGTGGCTCAGGGCTGCACACCCAAGCACATGTTGCATACCGTAATGCTGAGGAACGCTGTACGTAAAGGACGGTCGCGCACAGAGACGCTGGTGTAAAGCCATCTAATTCACCTTGCCAGCGGCTTTACAGTCAGCACGGCTAGCAGGGGAAAAATAAAAGTGGAATCTGAACAAAATGGCAGAGGTTGATTCGCCACGTCTGCACTGCTCTTCCCAAACCACTGTGCTGACTGTAAACCTGCTACTATCACACACACGTCATCATTATCTTGCTATTTATTATGGTACTTACACGAGCTTTGGACTACTTTACAACATCTGCTCTGTGCCATTTTACAGCGTCTATTGTTTTCTGTCCTTCCACTCTCACATCACACTAAAGCTTTTCATTGCAGTCGCTCTAAGTGCCTCTCTGTACACTCGACAAACAGCTGAACATTTCCACAGGTGCAATGTACTGTGTTATATAATATGGGGTGTGTATAAATACTGAATTTGTGGAGGAGAGGAAAGCCAGTATCTCATGCACCGAGCAGATCTGAATGCACAGTGATTGATCGCTGAATGTATATTTGCACATTTATTATTCATGTTTCATGTTTTATTTAAAGTCCTTTGTGGTCTTTAAGTCCCATCATCCACCGGCCTTGTGTCATTATTTATTGCTCTACAGCGGGATGTTTGTCTGTTTGTCTTCACCAGCCAAATGCTTCTGCACCAGCGTTTAATGAGACCCAATCCGGTGCATACTGTGTATGAGACGCAAGCACAGGCAAGGCTTTAAAGAGATTAAATTATTTCCTGACGCCTCTGCTTGTTAGAAAGAGTAATGCGATTTTTAATCTTTTATCAAACCGCTGCTTCTTTTTGCTTATAATTTTTACTCCTCACTCCTTGAAGTCTTTGCCTGCTGATGCCTGGGGCTACATGTTGGGATACATCTGAAGTGAATTCACCGTGTTTAGACTGGAAAAGTCCACCTCCTCCTAAAATAACCTCATGTCAATTATACTGTTCTCTCTATGTGTTTTACTGCTTCAGTGTTGACATAGAATAAACAGCAAGCCAAACTCTTTTGAGAGCCAGGATATGAGCAGCCTTGCTCCTTTTATTGACGTTCAAACAGAG
>JAVQJF010034987.1:0-87535 GCA_036023855.1 Gadopsis marmoratus | reverse complement strand
TGTCATAACATTTGAACTGGGAATAGGTAAGGCTTCAAGCTAAAGTCTCATTGTGTTTTCCAGTTCATAAGTCCCAGCTGTAGTCACCTGCAGATATATATTTAGAAGTAAATATTCAGACGGAAGTAGAAACCTTTTATTTCAGTGTGTTCAAACTTATGTCACTCAGTTCCAGTAGCACTTAAGAGTGATTCTGAAAAAAATTCAGAGTGTTACTTTTCAAAAGACACCATGGTCATGCATGTACTCCTCATAGTTCAAGAACACCTTTCAATTTACATTGGGTATGCCTTGGATAGGTGTTTGTCATTTTAGGCATATTTTGCAGGGATTGGAACAGGTTAACCTTTTGGCAGAGCCAGGCTAGCTGTTTCCAGGCTTTATGCGATGCTAACCAGGTGCTGCTGGTTGTAGCTTCAACCGCACACAGACATGAGAGTGGCCTCAATCCTGTGTTTTTCCTAAAATGTGGAACTAATCCTTTAGCGTACAGGCCTTTCCTGGTGATTACCAGCAATGTGTTAACTGTAGATTCCAGATTGTTGCACTTTGATTGATTACAGGCAGGGAGGTTGGTGTCAAACAAACTTTAATTGAACAAATCAGAAGATGATGAATCTGCAAATTAATCATTTTGAAATGCATAAAAAGGTCTCTGGAACGGCAGCGTTAATTAGTTCCACATGCTTGGATTTTGGAGAAAAAAAGAGATCAGTTAAATGGAAAGTGACCCGATTCAGCCCTGACGGGATTAAGCTAAATTAAATCCTAAACAGTACATATACAGTATACCACATGTTGAATACACAGTACGAAATCATGTTCAGCCACTTGTGGCTCTGACGGAAATCTCCACTCTCGTCATTTCCGTCAACAGGGTGAGATCAACGGCCACCGTGGTCTGGTTCCCTCTAACTTCCTGGAAGAAGTGCCTGATGACGTGGAGGTGTATCTGACCGATACTCCGTCCCACTACCCCCAAGAAGAGCCTGCCAACCGGCCCCCTGCCAACTCTGCCGCCACCATCTCAGAGGGCAAACGGGTACATCATCATCGCCGCTCTCAGCGCTAGGCCCTGTGTTCATTCATCCTCCGTCCTCTCTCTTGATTTCCGTCTCTCGCTTGATCCACTTGCCGTCTGTGTGCTGTTCATTGTGTGTTTGTCCATGTGGTGACAGTGGTGACTCTATACAAACTAACAACCCCCTCCCCTCCCTCCTCCTCTCCCTTTGGAAAAGGGGACACAAATCCAGTGTTAACACCTTTCTGAGCCTCAGAGAAAGGAAGAAGCAAAGCCTGACATGGACAGAGAGAGGATAGACTGGGGGAGCTCTGCGGGTGACTTATGCATGTAGAACTGGTTAAGGAGGACTTGAAAAAGGCTCAACCCATTCCTTACACAAGATAATTTGGTACCTCTGCACTGAAACACAAAATCAAATTGCAGTTTTGCAGTTATTATGTATAATAAGAGCTTTATTAACACATAACAATTGCTACCCAATGACAATGAAAGAAATTATTTGAGAAGAAACTTTAAAGATGAAAAAGAGTGAAAAGCATGCCTTTTTCAAACTTGATACATTTTATAATAACTTTCTTGGCTCGACTGGTATATTTCCTTAAAGAGGCTTTGTTTCTTTATGTATATTGCACACACATCAAATCTATTTTTCAGCCCTGTTGTCAGTGGATATGCCATGTTTGCTCCGAGCTCGAGAGACAAAACTAATTGCAGTACTGATACACCCATAATGTGTTGTTACAATGGAACAATAAAAGAAATTATTGGATATTAAAAACATTCTTTTTTGCGCTCTGTGTTCATGTGTGTTGGTGTTGTTGTTGACGTTGTTTTCAGTTTTCATGGTGGTGGTGTGGTGTGGGTTTTAGCAACAGTGACAATGCTGCCACATCTGATTTCTTTTTTGTTCTTCCTCACCCGCTTGGCAAAACAAAACAAAACAAACAGAAGAAGATTGTTCATTTCACACCATAAATGGCTCTGTCTGCCTTGTACAGTAAGTCGACAACTTGAGATACCAAACTCGCAGCTCTAATGCACACAGCTTGTGGTCACAGCAAAGACTTCCAAAAGCGCTTGTCAAGTGTGTCTTTGGTAACGCCTTTTTCCATGGTGGCGCATCAGTCGAGTAAAACATTTCATAGTTCCTGGTTTGAATGTTACCACAATGTTTTGGTACATTTTCAAATATATACATATTTATTTTGAAATGTATCAGTGTTTATATTTGCCTCACATTTATGATACATCACTAACAACTGGGACCTGAGCCACACTCGGACCTTTAAATCAGAAATTTCATGATATGAAAATATTTGTCTATTTTCATCAAAGTGTACAATTCCATAACCGTGTATCCAGCTGCTGCATTAGACGAGAAGCCTGGTATCTACAGTTGTGTCCCTGGGTGTTGTATTGTACTGTATGTTCCCTCATGGCCTAACTGATGGTGGACCTCTCCGGCTCTGTGCCATGCTGATGTCATGCTCAACGTTTGATGTTTCCTCCCCAGTGTTTATTTTACGTTTACGTGTGTGTGTGTACGTGCGTGTACGTGTGTGTACGTGCGTGTGTGTTCATTGACACACTCTGCGCCCTGAATTGTTATAAAAATAGTTCTCAGAATGAATATGCTACAACTTTGCTCTTTAATTTGCATTGTTTGACAGACATGTTAATGATACCATTATGTCCCTGACAATTAACAGTGAAATATTAGAAGGGGAACACAAAGTTCCCGGACTAGCCCCCAATTATGTTACGTCCCTATCTCGAGTCTAGGGGAACGTAGGTAATCGTAACATAAGGTCATAGGGAAACACAAAACACAGTGTGGGCTATAAACAACTGGCCGTTTATTAACTGTATTTTCTTCAGGCAACATACACACACACAACCTGGGGGAGGAGAGGGAGGACAACGGGTGGAAGCCAAAGGAAACACAAGAAATAGAACAAGAACACCCCCTAACCACTACTAACAAACTAAACACAAAAAGAACAACCAAAAGGGTGTCTATCCTCCTCTAAATAACAAACAGGGAAAACGATACAGGGGTGGCTCCACCCAACTTCCTAGTGTCTCTAGACATCCACCTCGCTGCGTGTGTACGTGTACAGGGCGCCCTGTCTTACCTAGTCCTCTCCTCTCCTCTCCTCACCACACAATAATCGAATGCAGGTACACACAGTGTCTTTCAGGTCTCAGTGTCAGTCAGTAGCTCTCAGTCAGTCAGTCGCTTCTCTCCTCCACCCCCTCACAGCTCTCCAGGTGTCTCCTTTCAGTCCTCCTAATAGGCCCTCACCTCGCTGCTGATAGGCCGGTCCACATCGGCACGCCCACTTCAGGCCACGCCTCACCACCATGCACAGGTGCCAGTCCATCAACCCTGATCACCTGTGAAAACGACAGGGGCGAGACAAACAGCAGCAAAACCATACGCACACACCCTCCCCATGATCCCCTGGCACATAACAGATACTACATTAATTTAGCTATGAAATACATAACAGCAGTTAAAGTGGCCAAATCACATTCTGAGGTAGATAATAAAAACAACTAAACTTAATTAGAAACTGAACTAAAGCTAACAAACACTAGCATCATGCTCTAAATCTTTATGCAAATAATAATTGTGTCTAGTAATAGTATGTTCATGGTTAAAGTAAAGTTCTGAATCCAGACCTGCATCAAAACACACATTACAACCATGTGATACATGTGCCATTTGTTAAGAAAGAAGAAAACATGTTATTTCTTGACCCATGACCTAACCTACGTTTTATTTAATTTTTTTAAATGAAATGAGATATTTCCTGCTGACTAACAAAAGGCCAAACAAACAGGACATACAGTATCTTTAAATACACATACTACAAACACAAAATACTCACATTTCATCAGTTACACAAGTACAATCAAGCAACAAATAAGCCACTGAATGAGTCAGTGGGTAATTTGTGTTCAGTGAATGCACCTCAGGCCTCTGTGATTAGATAGGTGGGGTCTTCTTATGTAGAGGGCTTATACGCACAGAGAACTCAAACTCAGAGGGCTGTATGCAGATTCCACCACCCTGCGCACAGTCATTCAGACAGACGGAGGCCTGAGTGTGCAGTGCAAAAAGTGTTGCTTTGTTTGTAATGTGCTGCCCCATGCCTCCACACCTCCCCGCCGCTTCTCTCCTCAGGTTACCACAGAAACGGCCGACACGGTCGACAACGACGCCACACCTGTCCGAGCACCGTCCCCGATTGTTCGGCCCCTCCTCCCAGGCACCATGAGACCCCTCAGCCCTACGAGGGGCCCCCGCCTCCCGCTGGACCCCCGGGACCTCCGGGACTCCCAAGATCTGGCGAACAAGAAGAAGAAAGGACTACTTTCCAAGGGGAAGAAGCTGCTGAAGAGACTCTCCCCGGTGAAATAAAAAAAAAACACAGCATACATATACAACACGTGCACATGCTGGGCTCTGCATATTGCACCCTAACAATCAACTCTGATCCAACAACACATGACAGAGAGGATGTGAGCTTTGTCTCCTGGACTGCGTGAGCCTGTTTGAATATAAACAGTGATACAGTTATTCATGTTTGGTGATGGATACAAATCAACTAAATGATGTACAGTGCAGTGCCAAAATCAAGAGAGAGGTCACCTGCAGACACAAAAGCATATTACTGTGATGTATTTTAAATCAACGGAGGACAAAAAAAAACTGAAAAAAAAACTAGGATTTTCATGACATGTATTTTCTCTTTTCTTTATCATTAATCAAAGAATCTATACATTTATTTCAAGCAGGGTAGCTGTGAAGATTAAGCATCTGGTTTTTAACAGGCTTTCCTTAGCCACAATAATAACATCAATTTTCGTGGAGTATTGATGTCACTGCAAGGAAACGGAGGCCGTCCTCGGCTAAGAAAATCTCAAATAGACTACACTGTTATTGAGGCATTCTGTGAAGAAATACTGGCTGCTAACATTAAAAGGCTTTATTCAGTGCAATATCATAGAGGTAGTAGCATATGTGGGAAGAAAAGAAACATTTCCACTTGAACCTGTGATCCAGCAGAGAGATTTCTGTGATGAGAGGAATTTAAAAATAAAAAGGACAGCAGATTGGCAACAGGGCATTAACGTCAGAAACACCGGGCGGGCGTAGCTGTCTCAGTGGCCTTTTAAGAAAAGTACATCAAAACTACAAATTCCTCGTTTGATTACAATTTACACCAGGTTTTTTTGTTTTATGACGGGTCGCTTGTGCTGTGTCATTTTTGAAACTCACATGAGTAGAAATGTTTGTTGTGCTCGCTGTCAAACTGTCATGAAACGCCTAGTTCAAGACAAAATGTTTGTGTCTGTCTTCCTATTGCACAAAGGTGGCTGTTATGTCTGACGATTGGTAAAAGACATGTTATGTGCGCCTGTGTGTGTGTGTGTGTGTGATTGTGTATGTCAGGAAGCGTGTGATGCATTCATGTTTTGAACCATTCATGTTTCTCGTTTACTTCTGTTTTGTTTTTCCGAATGAACGGCCATGTGTTTATTGGTCCTGTGATGTAGTGATGTGCTGCTGCCTCCATTTGCCTGTACACTGTTTAGTTTGGTTGTCTCGTTCTGATATAGAGGGCCACATTAATGCATCATAGAGATTACACATCCCAAATGTCAAGGTGTGCATTGTTCTCTGGTTCCGTTTCATCCACCTGAGATCTGTGGAGAGAAATACTATCGTATTTACCTTGAGTGAACATCTTGTATCCGTACTTGTACTTGCAGTACACAAGGACTATACCATAAAAAGTTAGCATGTCACACAGCTTATATACATTTAATATGGAATCTGGTGCTGAACAGAGTTCTACTTTATTCCTATGATCTTGGACAACTGAACAATTTATGAAATAAGCAGATGTACCCAAAGCCTGAATCTGGAGAGCGACACAAAGTAATCAGTAATGCCAATATTCTCCAGTTGTTCCTTTTAGTTTGTTGACTTACTAAATGTTTTTAATGTTTAAGCGTGTCTTCAAACACAAACAAACCTATTTGCATAATGCCACTAAAGGATTTGCACCAAAAAATGGGATCAGATCAGTAGAAACTACTTAGCGTCCCGCAGGCTGCCCCACTGACTGTCTGTTAAATCAGTATCTCATTCATTGTAAGTGTCAAAGCTCCAGAAGAAGTGTCTCGATTAGAGGACAGACTAGGCCACATGGAGCAGCGGAATCTGAATTAAGTGTTCTGTGTGATTAATGAAATTGAACGTCAGCATTTAAGCCTGAATCTTTCCAATTTGTACTTGTTTCAAATTCTTTGTTTTCCCAACTTTCAGTTGCAATATAATTCGTAAACTTTATTTGAACTTATTCCTGCATTCAGCATGAATTTTCCACTTTCACATATCCTTCTGAATTTCAAATTCAACCCTTCAAAAGGTACTCGATGGAAAACCTGCAACTTGGGGAGCTAAACAAATTCTAAATAGCCCTAAAATGCCACCCAACAGCAAAAAAACAAAAGACAAAAAAAAAGAAAACCACGCAAAATCTCTTTATGCTTATGAAAACATGTTGACTGGAAAACTCTTTTGGCCGCAGACATATTTTTCTTGGCCTTGCAATTTTTTCTAATCGGTTTACTTTGACGACGTTGAAAAAGAGTCATGAATGTCAACGACAGTCAATAGGCAATGCTAACCTTCCATCTCACTTATCACATATCGTCATGGCGCACAATTCAAAAGTATTGATCTCAAACACAACTCAACCTACTGTCCTACCTCAGTGTTTGGCTCTCCAGGAGACAGATTGTGTGTGTTGATTATACAAGAACATTGAAATAATGTTTAAGTTGGAAATTTCATTTTTGAAAGCAAATATTAACTTAGCTAGAGGAAGGTGCCAGCACCTGTACCAGCACTCTGTGTGCTGTGGGGGCGACTAAAAGTGCTCAAGAACTCAATGACTAACCGGAGAGATAGTATGTCTCATAGCTTTAATCATTTAAAAACTTCGGCTCCCTCTGTTTAGTTTTAAATATCCAGTTTATCCTATTTGTCTCTAGTTGTCTCTTATGTCAAGTTGCACCGAGTCAGATATGAGTTCATTGGGCGAAACAGTGTTTCTCTCCTCATTATCTATTAATAATGTTGATTAAAGGCAATGACAAGAGAGGGTTTGCCAAAACGGAAAATAAGAAAAGTTCAGCTGGCAATCGCTTTACATCTGAGTTTTTTGTTCCAAAGCTGCTCATGTCCAGCTTCTCATTCAGTCTGTCATTTGTTTAAATATGGTGTCCCAATATCAAATCATTCACTTGCGAATGGGTGTAGTGTCTCTAAATGTTGTAGCTCTTTTGTACTTTGATCCATATTTGTAGATCATTTATAAATGTTTCTACTTGGTTTTACGGCAGCCTTTTTGTTGGTGCACTGAGATCTCCCCTCCCTGTAAAAGACTGCGAGCATTCTCCATAGTGTCCTTTGAAATCAGATGTATCAGTCCACCGTATGTGCTTGCTTTGTGAATCAAAGTTACAACAAGAAAAAAAGAAATCCTCGGGCAGTATTTATGGTGATTAATTATGTGTGGGTGTGCATGTGAAAAAATACAACTTTTATAACCAAATTAAATTTGATATTTTTTAGAAAATCATTGTTTACATTCATTTGTGTATATTGTGTGTTTTCTCTGAAGGGAGTGGGTCAAATTTGGACCAGATTTGAAATATTCAACCTTTTGTGACTCTGACCGTATGAAATATACATAGCAAACGTTAGTGATACTAATATGGGGACCCACTTTATGGACAAACCACAGGCTGTGCTGTTGGTTTTCTGAGACCATCCGTCTCATTGAGCGAGTTATTGAATCAAGTGTTCTTTGTTTGGTAGCTTAGTGTCTGCGCTTACGCCTCTCTGATGGCTTTCAGCTAAAGAGAAAAGAGATGAAGATTCCTTAAATGAACCAACACACTACTGAATTATCATAATAATTGTTTAGGGTGTTATAATGAATTCATAAAAAGTGATTTAAAGTCTGGTTGTAGAAGGGAAGAAATTGACAAAATGTCCAGTCGTATTTTCATATCCTGGCTTGATGGTGCTGACAGATGGCTATTCTGGATCTTTAATTACAGTGTCACACAAATTAATGAGACATGATAATAAAACATTTTTAAAAATGCACTAAAATGCATGTAGGAGGGTTGGCTGGAACGATGTATGATGCTGCGATGCAACATGCAGATAGCAGCACCAGCACTAAACAAATCTACTCACAGCCATCAACAGAGAAATATACTTATAATAATAATAACTTTATTTATATAGCACCTTTAAAAACTGCGTTTACAAAGTGCTTTGACAACAATGCAAAGAGCACCCCAAGCAATACATAGAACTAAGTGATAACAATATAAAATATCAAACTTTCTTATCTTCTTCTCAAACGAATGAACTGAGGGACTTGATGGACCATAAGTGGCTCTTGCTGTAAGTTAAAGGCTTGTCAGTAGAGACGGTCCAAACTGGGTGCAGTCAAATGTATTCTGGAGGTTTCTCTGCGCATCTGCTGGAAATTACAGCCACACAGTACACTCTGTAAGACCAAGCCCCAAAATAAATCGTACATTCAGCGGCTTCAGTCTGTGGTCAGTCCACTTTGGAAAGGTATACACCACCCTTGCTGGCTTTTGCTTCACTTTTGGTCTGATTTAACGATGACCCCAGGTTGTGATCAGCTGCAACAAGTGGCTGTTAGGTGAGAAAATCCCTAAAACAGCTTTAGAAAATTCTCTGTGATGCCTCACGCACATTAAGGAAGGACAGTAACAGCTACCTTTAGTGGAAATGTTGATCAAGACATGACAAATGATATGATTCAACACATGGATTTATGCAAAGATCACTTTACTACCACCTGCATCACATTTTTATGACCATTTTTATATTCCTTCTACCAGCAGTCTGGTGGTACTCTCATTCAGCCCGGAACATCAACAACAAATCACATCCTGACTGTCATTACATCAGTGACTGAGGGGATGGTGACAATGTCGAGTTCACTGCCTAGTTGGCAGTTTAAAAATGACAGGACAGGTTGTGTGTAAAAATTAGATTTCCAATTAACAAACCATCGGCAGACATGGTTCAAATGCAACAATATCAAGAAAGTCAAAGTCTGAGATCCAACAAAGATTCTGGGATGTGACCAATTTGTGTCATTTCAGAAGTCTGAAATATCAGAGTTTGTGCCTAGATTATTATTCATGAATGAAAAGGTATTTGCTTGCCCACATTTATAATTTAAACTAAAAAGGCATCCCTCTCAGGCCAAGTATGGTGAGAAAGACTATTTTCTATTCCTCTCACTAAGGTAATTACATAAAAGAGAAGTAAAGTTTTTATAAAACTGGTATACTTAAAGTGTATGGTACCACTTCTCTCCCCTTTCCTCCTGTACTGTATCTCAATTTTACTATTAATTTTAAAACTAAAAATTATTTGAAAATTATCATTTTATTTTCTACTTTTCTCACATCAGTCACATATTGGCGTATGTGTAGATGTTTTCATGCGGTTACACCACAGTCCTCAGGAGGGCAGCAGTGCTTTTCAGTTGGGCGCTGACTGTATAGGAGAAGACTGCAGTTCCATAATGAGGGATGTAAAGGTGACTCATCAGTGTAACTGTCTGATTTAACATTTGCTAACATCAACACGGTTCCTTCAGCCTCGTCCTCTTCCTTTTTTGATACTCTCCTCTACATGCATATTTGTTTTTACCATTTACTTAGCAGGAAAAGAACCCTGAAGACTGAGAAGATACTGCAGCGTTTCAGCAGGGTTATGCTGAAACACCCGATCTGTTCTCAGGGAGGTGAGAAAGAAAGGCGATTGAGTTTGTAAATCACTTAATCTTTGATTTGTTGCTTCTAATATATTTGCCCTCCACTCTCCTCGCCTTCTCTTCCGCTCACTCTTGCCCTTATTTCCCCTCGCAATCCAACAGATCTATATTGAGCTGTAAGTCTCTGGAGTCCCAGAGGGCCAGTGGATGTTTAACAATCTTGCCAGTTGTAACCTCTCTATCACTCACGTTCATCCTGCCTGCCACGCTACCTTAGGGGGTGCATAAGGAGACATCCATCTTCTGCTGGCCTTTCTGAATATTTCACAAAATATTACAGAGTGGCAGTTAAACACTCAACGTCTGTTTGACCCCCCCCCCCCCCCGGCCCAAAATCCCAGCAGGGATCTTCAATGTAAAATATATTAATTTGACTTTGATATACTGAGAGACCTTTTGTCATGTGGCGAGTTGGAGAGTCTCTTGGCTTCAATAGTTTTTAAAACTTCACGAAGTTCATACAGTAGGTGAGTGGTTGAGGTTGGGAGTTGCATATAATAACTATGCTTTTATTATATGTTATATCCTCCTGTGGACACATACAGGGCCGAATAACCAGCCTGAGGGCCCCAGAGCAAGAATTACCTTTAGACCCGTATTTACCCTCCTTTTCTCGCACTTTCTGTGCATTCTCTTTTTTCTCTTACCTTTAACTATAATGTACACAGCAAGCATGGCAGCTTCATTATACTGTATCTTTCCTAGATACCATGCACCATCCTGTGCTCCCATGCTGGATTACCAACGTGTCCCCAGGTTCATTTGGTGCCATTTAGTTTGCAGTAATGAAAGTTAAAGTTAATTTAGTCACAAAGAAAGCGTTGAGATGCTGTCTGCAAAAGAACTGCAAATGTCTCATGACCACTTGCATACTAATCATGGTTTCAACTCTCTACTCATTTTGCCTATATTTCAAATGAGATTGCTATTCAAGACATCTGCATCCAGGATGAACAAATCAATCCTCAAACTGCGTTCAAAGACCCAAATTAGCTGGAGGAGAATGAACAGGTTCATGTTTGCCTGATAACAGCCTGTTAGCCTGAATTAGTTGTGTTACCTTTGTGTATTCTTTTATGAGAACACATATTGTATGGTCTGATCTAAACTGTGTCTTTGACCCAAATGTCTCTTCCAATATTAACTTAACTCAAAAACAACCAGTTGATGCTCTGTTCAGGAGAGAATTGTACTCTACTGATGCCTTTATTTTGCACTTTGTATGTACAGTATCTTCATCACCCTGTGAGCCCCAAACTAAAGACACTGAAATGCTGCATCAGGATATTTGTTGAGTCAAAGCTGCTCCACCTATAAGTATTTTATTTAACCTACAACCACAAAACCAGTGACTTAGTGATCTGTGTCCTACCTGTGTGTGTGCACCCACCTGTAAGTTCACCTTGTGTATGTCACAATGTGAATAGCGTGTGCAAAAACAGAGATGGTTATTTGTTGCCATCTAGTGGTTGATTAGATTTATTGCAGACAGGCTGACACCTTCACCTTCAACTTGACAGAAAAACTACAAACAGTACTGAGCCACCGTGCTGCTCTCACTCTTAACTTTACTTTCAATCTAGATTCTATTTTATCAAACTTCAAACTGACACATCCTTTTTAAGAGTGTGTATTCACATTGAAAAACCAAGTGATTTACTTGTAATCCAGTGATTTGTTATTTTAAGAGTGTGAATTCACCATGAAAAATCAAGTGATTTATTTGTATACCAGTGATTTGTTATTTTTTCAAGATGAATACAATGTGATAAATTAAGGACTGGGGGGGACACTGGACCTTCAATACATGCGTGTTCTAGTAATCCCGTGATCTGCTGCAGAACGGCTTCCTCAGAATCCTGGCGGTGGAGAATATCCTCATGATGGCGGGGTGCTTCTGTTCTGCCCTAGTTGGTGGTGGTGGCATTGGTGACTCCGATCCATTCTCCAAGATGATGACTTCAGTGTGAGACGTCAGTGTGTTAATCTCACAGGCGGGGGCAACTTTGTTGTTTCTGCCAAAGAATCTCTTTACTTTGGTTACAAAGCTACTGGTGTTTCTTGAAGCCTTCCTCAGCTGCGCTTTTAATGTCCTGGCAACAGCTTCTTCAAAAGCCACATCACCGGACACCATAGCAGCCTGCAGCAGCTTTGAACTTCCAAGCTCGCAACAAAGTTCTTCATAGATGGGGATGTGGAGGTTTCCAACACTCTGTGGGAGATTGGAACTTGTTTCTCCCACAGTCCTCTCTCTCAGACGTCCCAACATCCCGTCAAAGTCCACGTCCAGTATCGATGTCTTGGTGGAGTGAGCGATGTGATCCACAAGCTTCCAGAGAAACACGGTGTAAAAGGTGTTACCTCGCTGTGGCAACTCCTCTGCACAACAGGCAGAAAGCCGTATGGTCTGACCACCTGAGAGGTCTGATCTTCGCTTCTCTAAAACAGAGCGGATCGTTTCAGCGTCCTTTACGCAAAGCTCCTCAACGTTCATCAACATGTCTGAACCGGATCTTGCAGAGAAATCACCATCTACATAACTACTAGCGCGCTTTATGCACTGACCACCTGAGAGGTCTGATATTCGCTTCTCTAAAACAGAGCGGATTATTTCTGCGTTCCTTACGCTAAGCTCCTCAACGTCCGTCGAAGTGTCTGGACCGGATCTTGCAGAGACACCGCTGTCCAGGATTTCTTCATACTTGGTTGACTCATGCTCATACTCAGTGGTCAAAAGCATCAATATATGGATTATATAGCGAACCATATTTTTAGTAACTGATGCATTGAAGGTTTCCGACTCAGCAGACTCCATTGACTGCAGGGAGGGGGTTTGATTATTGTCATTCTGTTTGATCATAGCCAGTGAGCGGTTCACCCTCCTCTTTGCTTCTTTTGCGAACAACCGAGTTAGAATTTCAGATGCGTAGGTCATCTCCTGTTTGCCTCCTAGTGCCTCGCCAAAACAGGTGTGGAAAGAATCCCCAAGGCTGGCTTGGATATCTTCCTCTGTCACACTGTGATAATTATACTTCCTCTGTGGAGTCATGTTCCTAAAAAAGAGAAACAATCACACAATAGTCACCTGATCTGCTCTGGGCAGTGGGATTTAAACATTCCACCCTTGTATCACCTTTTTTTCAAAACATTCAGGAGTCTTTCTTTCATCAAATCACATAAATCAACTCTATTAGCTGATGATTTGTATCCAGAATCGGGTGGAAAATGCGTTAACAGGCAGTTTTCATTGCCAATGTCATTCTCTGGATTCTAATAATACCAAGGTTACAACATGCTACATACAATATGGATGTTTAAGAAGAAGGTGTAAGTGAATAATGTGTGTGCATGGCTGTGGAAGCTTTCGACTTACATTATGATAGAAGCGTTGCTGGAGATGCTGGCACCCTCCAGGGCAGTCTGGCCATGCATCCTGCTTTGAACCTGAGGTCCCACAGCCTCCAGGACCAAGGAGCTGATGACATCTACAATCTCATGACACATCTTGGTTAGCAGAGTGACTGTATCTGTTTTGGCTTTTTCAGCTGGCAATAACTCCCACTGGCTGTAAGAAAATATTAAGAATGGTTAAGCAAAGCAAACATTTAGCAAGTGTATATACTGTATATGTATATAACATCTGCCGCTGGTTTGCTTGATGACTTACTCATCTGTGAAAAAACCTATGAATGAAGTGATCACCGGATTGAAGATCTCTGATTTTAACATAGGGACTTCCAAATTGCTGCACCTCAGTTCACCCAGTTCATCTGATGTAATCTAGAAAGAAAATCAGGTTTTAACAACCAGGAGCCTTTTGCACACATTCAGACAGAGCAGACTTGAGGCATTTTAAGAGCTTATGGTCAAAAATAAAGTGTTGCATTTGAAAAACAAACAACTGTCATGCAGCAATCAAAGTATGGATTTTCTTGTTCACTATAACTACATGAAGTTTGATCATCGCCTCAACAGCTGATCCAAAATAAGACAAACAGAATAATTCATTTTCTCTTAATTTTAAAGAACATGACAGACATGTTTCAAAAATCTAACTAGTGTATTTCATCAATAAAGAAACCAATGGGAGGTGAAAACGATCTCACAGAGCCACCCAACCTGCCCGTAGCTACGTGTGTGAGATTCAAGGCTAGTGTTTATTTACCTTGTTATCCATGTCAAGCGATCGTTTACTTATCATAGCACAATCTGGTACTTTCTCTATGTATGTAATTTCTCAGTGGTT
This sequence comes from Gadopsis marmoratus, assembly GCA_036023855.1. Taxonomy (NCBI): domain Eukaryota; kingdom Metazoa; phylum Chordata; class Actinopteri; order Centrarchiformes; family Percichthyidae; genus Gadopsis; species Gadopsis marmoratus. The sequence continues at coordinate 73,347 of JAVQJF010034987.1, read as the reverse complement.
TCCATGGTAAAGGTCTGAGTAGATCTGCTCACTTTGTCTCTGCTGAGAATATGAAGTGAATGTGGAAAAGAATTCTTCATTATGACATCATCATCAAAGCTTTAGAACTCCTGAACATTCTATATTTAAATATGGAACACATGCACAGAATACTTCAGTTCTCAAAATAGTTGGTATTTGTATCTCTACATAGCCTACAGCCATGGACAGATTATGACACAATGGGCCCCTGGAGTGCAGAGGTGCACTTCTGGGACCCAAGCAAAAACAGAACAGGCACTGCACTAGTACAAAATAAATGTAGGACTTAATAAATACATAAAGTCAAAATCAAATTACCACAAACTAATTGCCACACAATGAACCTACAGCCTTTGGGCTCCCTGAGGGTCTTGGGCCCCAGGGCAACTGCCTGATTTGCCTGGTCGGTGATCCAGCATTTCACACATAAAATAGAATGATTTTCTTTGCATGCCTAAAATGACTATTTTGAGACATACTCATAATAGTCATACCTTTACAAACATTTATGGAAACATTAGCAATAAAGCCTGGAGCTGTGTAGAGTAAGTTTTACATAATTCTTCTCACCTGAGGTGAGAGAAATTGTCAACAATAAAGCTAAATCACACTGAATAGTTCCCCCGTGAGTTCATCCATCCACTTCAACATAAATGCGTTTCCCAGCGGGTGGTTTGAGGCAAGCCTCTTACTTGTCCATCACGGCACTCTGAGGGCAGGCTGTTGGTGGGAGGACATACCACCTGGCTGGTAACTCATTCGAGGCATCCCTCAAGGGGGAAACTGATGTTTATGGCAGCCGTGCTACAGAGAAGAGCATTCATTTGTCATCAGCGGAAGAATGTTGGCTGATGTCAGTGAAGGGAAGAAACCAGGCATTGGTGATTCATCTTTTGCCGAGACTGCTTGGAGTGGGAGACGTCCACAGGGCACAACTTGGCTGGAGAGCCCTCAGAGCTCTAGCACCACGAGTGTTTGCCTGTGTGTGTTTGTTGTGTGAAATGCCTGGCTGGCTGCCTGGCTGCCCCCTGGCAGGCTGTAATGCTAAGTGTTATTACACAGGTCATAGTTCATCTGGATATCAACTTCCAGGTGAAAGGTTCCTCGGGGGATATAACCTGTCCTAGTTTGTTCATACACAGTTCAATGTATGTAATGAGTTCCCCTTGAGTCAGTGGTATTTTCCTCATTTGTAACCTTTATCGTACATTTGTTGTTTGGAAGTTATTTTCCTCTGAACAGCATTAAGATGTGAATTTTCAGAACATTTTGTTTTTTGCTGTTGTCTTCTCTTTTTTTGTACAATACTTTTGTGATTTCTACATCCAGCTTGAGCCATCTGTGCAGCCGTGTCACCATGTTTTTGATGTTTGATGGAGAGAGGTACACCCCTCTTGGTGGGGAGCAACAGTTCAGTAGCAGATCCAACAAGACTAAGAGTCTACAACTGTGCTACTTGGGCACATTGGTGCTTTGAGCTAAACGCTAAGGTCAGCATGCTCACAATGAAAATGCTAACATGCTGATGTTAAGCAGGTTTTATAGTGTTCGCCTTTGGTTAGCATGGTAAAATTAGCTCAGTAAGCACTGAACCCAAGTTAGCTGACAGAATTCACCATAGATGTCACTCACGCAACACATGTTGACAATTTTAAAGTCATTAAAATGTTGAAAGTCTTCTCCCAGGCAATTGTGTTCAACCAGCATTTCAGCTCCTCAAAGTGCAAGCTTACTTTTTCTCAGCTCTGTGCACAAGCCTCCTTTCATCCCAGGAAATAAATACAAATATAGCAAGATAAAATAGCAGGTATGAATCATACAGGCTATGGTTAATATTAATATATACTCTTCTGACAGCAAAGTGTGCAGTCAATGTAATATTCTTCCATGTTTTGAGAGAAGTAAAATCGAAACGAACCGTTCTCATATTGTTCTCAGTAGTTACAGAGTAAGTTAGACCTGCTGTGTTAGTTCCCCCTTGTTGCAGGGTAACCACAGGGTATGCAGACTACTCTCTCCTCTTGTTACATTAATATAGATCTGATGCTGTCTTTGGAAATTTATTTTAAAAAATGATCTACTGAAAAAACAAGCTGGGGCACTTACTATTCAAAGCACACTTACAAGACTTTGTGTTTCCTTTTTATTTCAAACTAAAAGTACAAAGTTGTTTATTTCTTTGCTTTTTCTTGATGCCTTTCTTCCTCCTTTTGTTCCTCGTTGCTTAGTTTGCTTTAAAGTAACATTGAAAGGATATTTACATGGTGACTTCCAGTAAAAGGTGGTACTTGTTAGTAGTTGTTGTGAGGGGCTGTGGGGGGGGTTGTGCCTGTATGCTGTTTTTCCTCCCTTGTCTTCTCAGCAGGTGATGCTCACTAAGTGATTGCAACCTGTGCTGCATTGATGAAAGGCACGTGGGTGGAGCCGCCCATGTACCGTTTTGTGGATGAGACAGACAGCCTTTTGTTTATTTGTGTTGGTACTTTAGTTAAGAAATATTCAGGGGTGGTTTTTAGCCTAAGACAACCGATAATAAACGTAATAAAATTTTATTGTCTTTATTTACCCCTGGACTGATTGGGGACATAACAGTAGTACATGACTGACATTCCTTTTTTATGTGGCACACAGGAGCATTATATGCCAGTAACATTTGGTATTAAGGTGGCAAGGGTTATGTGCAAGTTGATCTCCAGGGACATATAGTTTTATGTGCCGTATGACAGTCAAAAAGCAGTAGCATCTACACTGTTCAAATACAGCTGATAGACACTTGTGTAGGATGGTAGCACCTCATAAAAATGGCAATGAACTGTAACAGGAAATGATAATCTTAGGTTAGGTTAACTTAGGTTAGTTAGAAAAAAATATTAGCTTTGCACCATCCTTGGATATAATATAGGATACATTCTTCTAATAACTACATCCTCGGTGCACAAACCAAGCCTGCAGACCACGAAATGTAATTGCACTTGTTAGCACACATATTGGTTATCACACGTGTGTATTCATATCAGCCACCATAAACCCTGAAAGTTAAGACAACCAATAAAGCAAGGTTATTTAAGAATGTATTGGTTCATGAAGGCTGAAATATGACTGAACCACTGCTCTAGCTAATGTTAATGTTAGCTTACATACCGAAAACCATTTCAACCAGCTGTTGACACGAAAAGCACCACTTTCGAATTTGTTTGAGTGATGAATGAATAACTGGTAAGGCTGATGACCTACTCCTGGAACTGCATTTACAAAATAATGAAACCAGGACAGAACCCGTTTACAGTTCTAGTTCTTCTTCTTCGTTTAAATGGCAAATTGCAACCAGTCGGTGCATTATTGCCAATTACTGGTGCATTACAAAAGTGTTGTCAGTCCTTTACAGCTGATAAAAAATAAGATTCAAGAAAAATAAACATCAAAATTGGTGACGAAAAGGGGATAATAAACACAAGTAACTTAATCTAAATCAATTATATAATGAGATTTTAGATAAACGGTGCAGGTGACTTATGACCTTATAAATCATCATCATCAAAGTTCATCGCGGGTTCTATGGGTGCGCTTCATTCAGACAACATCACAGTGCGGTAAGGGGGCATATGTTTCAACAGCTTCCTGAAATTAACAGATCCACAGGGATTTAGGTCTAGACCCATATCCACATAAAATAACCTCCAAAAACATTTGAGCCACCTGGCATCAGCTTTATATCCAGTATTGGAGACACTCATGGTGTATCGGACCACCTCTCTGTCATTGGTAATGGCACCAGCAGCAGGTTGCATGTCTGGAACAACAACTGAGATCTGGAGACTTTCCCACCTCTGCCACTGTCATCTTTAATAATCACATCCAGCCAAAAACCACAGACGCACTGCTCAAATTAAAGCTCAGTGGCCTCATAATGCAGTGCATCTGCTAACCCTGCACTGTAAACACTACACGTACAGTAAAATCAAGCTCGTCTCCTGAGGTAATACAGACTCCATTAGTTCTAACCTTAATTGGCATTTAGAGATCCCTAAATGTCTCTCTAAGGCACATATTTATTTTAATCAGCCTGCTGTCAGGAGAGAAAATGTTAATTCACATGTTTATGATGCCTGCATGCATAATGCTGTCACCTTGGCACTGGTGCCACCTTGCAATAAAACCGGCACGGAGGCACCGGGCTCAGTGGATTTAGTTGGAAGACATATTCTGCCAGTGAAGCACATTTGTTTCAGAGGACAGGTATTTAGGGGGATGTTGGAGAGTGGAGACGTGAAAACTAGTCTCACCAAGCTCATTAAACCCACTAGGTGTTCTTTAACGCAAATCATGTCAGCACTTAGTCCGATGTCCAGACTGAATGGATGCCACAGTGCATAACCCCCCCCCCCCGACACAAAACTGCTCATATTATTGTCTCCCTGGTTGTAGTGTGCACTGCAACAAGACACCATGCTATTTCAGTTCATGCTTTGAACTCACACCCATACTCCGTGTACCTCATTATAATGAGCGTATGGAATTTTAGGTCAAGGCAGATGAAGTAAACAGTAAAAAAAAAAAAATATATATATAAAATATATAATTGCCTAGAGTGTTAAGAAATTACATATGGCCTGAAGGCCAGCTGTAGCACACACAAAAACAATGTTTCTACTTTACTTGACTCCGAGCACTGACCTCAAATATGTAAGCACTGTGTGGACACACTGAAGTCTCAAATTACCAGTACACAGCATTTACATTATGCAGTTTAGCAGGCCTCATACAAGACCAAAAGTTCAGCTTGCATGAGTGTCTGCTGATCCTTTGTACCATGTTGCCAAATGTATAGCGTGCTGTGACACCACAAGCCTGCATCCATCTGCTCCATCCTACACACTATGATCCCATGTGATGCTGTGGACTGAGAGTATGCAGCTGACAGCTGGCAAAACCTGCACTAAACGTTTCCCCCTCAGAAACTGGCATAAGTAAAGTCTTGATTAATGCAATGGCCTTCTGAATGCAAAATGAGCAACAGTGAATTTCTCAGAACTTTAAATAAAGTAACACACTACGTAAATAGTAAAAGTGAATAACTTAAAGAAGACAAAATCATTTTGTAAATGGGTATTAGTATTATTGTACTTATTTACAACTTGTAGGCCTACGGTCTAATAACAATAATGACAATCATCATGATGTGTTCCTGCATAAATTCGCCCTTTAGCCCAGAATCACATCCTTCCTTTTTCAAATCAACATTGAACTGACTCGTGGAAGCCACTGATCCTCTTGACCTCATGTGCATTTAATTTCCTCGCAGGTCTTCCCCTACCGGCGATTACCCACGTGGGTCTGGTTAATCTGACAGATTGCACATGTTTATCATGGGACTATCCGCGTCTGCTGCCGCCCTGCAGAGGAGAACAGCCCTCTCATCAACCAAACCGAACCGAAGCAGGAGAACACATTTTACAACTTATTATTATTATTATTTTTTTTTTTACAAAACCTTATGCGGTAAATCAACACCCCCCCCCACACACACTTTATCCTCTACAGTCAGAGGAATTAACGTTACCGGACATCAGACAACGTGATGCTTTCTTCACCAACTCTTTGCTGAAATGATGCGCGTCTTTCTCCTCCGTTCATTGCTGCCAGTTGTCGCTGTGGCCGTTCTTACAGCAGTCAAAGGTGAGAGTCCTGACTGCTTCTTGGGTGAGTGGCAAACCCCAAACTGATGTGATGCATGTGTCGGTCCTCGCTGGCTCGCGTGTGTTGGAGCAGACCCACCGAACGGCTTCACACGTGTGAAAATAAGTGGGTTGGAAGTAGCTTCAGCTGTGTTTACAAGGGGAAATGAATGGACATTAAATGTGTGTGTATATATGTATATATATATATATGCTCTTGCATATGCTTTGATGATCTAAACCACTCAAACTAATTGGATATGCATGCAGGCTTTGCCTTATTGCCCCCCATCGAAGTTATGATATGCACAAGATGGGGCAGTATGTTGCCGTTTCCTTAAGTTTAATATTAGCACAAACTGTAAGTATGCCCGCTAAAAGACTGCAGCTGATGGAGGTGTTTGGGACGAGCCTTAACAATATAGAAACTGTTTATAAAATGTTCACAATGGCATTATAAAGCCATGTTGTTGCATGATGTGTTTGGGCGACGGGCGGTGTAAGGGTGTAGGGCTCTGTTTTCCTGTTTTTGAGGGTTTTATGGTTACTACCCATGCCCTCTGCCCATTTCATTGTCCTTCTGTCTAAATGAAAGTGACAGCATGCTCTCCAGCGTGCATTGGGAGGCCTCATCTGTGGGATTAAAGAGCCCTGAAGCTGAGGTTGCGCAGCTGTTTCTCTGGTTGTTTAAAGATAACCTGCATTTGGAGCTATGAAGTCACAGCGAGCTGTCTGTCTCTTTGTGATACCAATACCATGCAAAAGACTGCTTTCTGAGATTGCCTGGGTTTATATCTGCACATGATATCTGTGTGTGTGCACTTTTTCAATACACATATATGGGACTGCTGTATTTCTGCTAGTGCAGGACTCAGCTGTGGTCTTAATGTGTGTGATAGAGCTCAGCCTTTGATATCTTCTCCGCTTGGGCTCCGTGAATATGCACCACAGCCTTATCTTTCAGTCCACTCACAGATGTGCTGCCAGTTGTGTCAGCGAGCCCGTCTGAGGATGAACAGTAGTTTAAATCAAATAATTAATTTCTCTTCTAATATCGCAAGTCAAGATACTTCAAGGAACCCAGACAGGACTCACCAAATTCATATCTGATCAATAAATAATATGTTCACTGATCACTCCAGAGGCTGGATTCAAACACTTTTATGTTTTAATTTTTGTCTCACACCCAAGTGTTTACTAACAACATGTGAGTGTGTGAGCATGACCTATAATCATAATTTCTTAAAATTTTAATTGATTTCTTTATTCTACTGTTTAAAACTTGCTAGGATTTGGAATCAAGTCCCTTGATTGCGATGTTTTAAACATTAATTCCTGTTTGTGGCTAAAAGCCAATAATCGTCTAAAAGCGGAAATCTCAGATCTGGATTATCACCGAAATCTAATTAGTTGATTTTTGGCTTAGAGCCTGCCTGCCCAGCAAATGTAATAGAAATGCATTCATGGATTTTTAAAAGGTCTGTTCAGAGATAAACCTATGTAACAACAGTGGTAACACAGTATCCTAAGTGGAGATGTTAAGGGTGCCCAAAAAATCTCAGTTTATTTAAACAAATACATTAAGTGTTTGTTCTGAAAGCCCCACATAGACAGATTTAGAGCAGCAAAGAGGAAATAAAACACTGGTGCCCAATTGGATAACCTTTGCATTATGTTTAATTTTACCTTTGTTTTTGCCTTCTGCAGATATCATGCATAAAATATGTACTGCCAATATCTATTTTGGCCAATTTAATGTGAACATCCCTGCAGCAACAACCTGCTCTTTCCTGTGTGCTTTTTTTGAATACTACATTTTTCATATCAACTCTGACATCTGTATCTTTTTCATAGATTTTTCTATGCCTTCAGAAAGATTTGAAAAATTGATTTACATATAGATGTATTCATGAAATATGGTTTGAAAATCAGAAAAGGAGGATATATCACTTCTACAACCTTTGGGAGAAAAGGAGGCTTTGCCTTAGTTTGCCTTTTTAGATAAGTTATTTCTGCGAGGTAGGAAAAGTCAAATTCACACATTAATTCTGGAGCACTTCAACATGGAGGATGACAAATTACCAAGTGTCTTTGGCAGCAGGAAGGGGAAGCTGCCACTTGCAGCATCCTGTTGGGACAAACGGTCATCTCACAGAAGTTACAAGAGGGGCTTTTACCTTTATTTCTCTTGAAGGGCAAGTATAACTGAGACCTTTTTGGTGCGCAGAATAGCACATAAGAGTTATACACTTACTATTCCCGTGTTTTAGTGCAGTATCTACTGTGAAGAATATAATGTGTTCGATTCCCTGAAATTGAGCCATTTAGCAGTAGTGACCGTGTGGCAGAGTTTCATTTGGCTGAACATTAAATAAGCAACCTGTGGATTTACCATAATTGTTACCATCTGGTTACATTGTATGCAGTAGAAATGACACTGTATGGTCTTTTCCCATTTGTCCAACTACACTGAGTGCCGTCATTACACTGTTAAAATCTGCCTAAAAGTGAATCACTTTAGATGAGCATTGTGTCAATTTTTTTGCCCAGGGTCATGTGAATGGTCTCTTTTACAGACAGGTAAATCCAGAGTTTGCAGGTGCTGAAAATGAAGCTGTTCACTCTTTGTCACACAGCAGTTATGATGGCCCTAAAAATGAATGATCTTGATGTTGCGGTAATTACTTTAAAAGTAATTTTTGTCACACACATTTGATGCTCAAAAGGGCAGATTCCAAACTATTTACATGCCTGACCCCCCCCCCTCATTTGTCTCAATTCTCAAATTCTTCCACCACAAACACCTTACATGTTATCCTTTGTTGTTCTATTTTTGATTCTCCAGCCGTGATTCCTTTTGATCCCTTCATCTTCCTTCCATCCTCATCAAATGTTCTTGATTTAAAGTAACAGACTCATTTTGTAAGTGGCAACTGTGTGTATCTTAATAGGAGATTTCAAACCTAACACTGAAATGTTGAGATTAAGCAGCAGTAGAGTAGTTATTGCACTAATCTCACTTTGTAACTTCTCCCCTCCCAGTTGCTGAAAGTCAGAAAGTTGCTGAGGACATTTGGACGTCTTCCAGCCCATCCCCAGTTTATCCCATCATCAACTTTCATGTCGTCAATGTGGACCACATGGTTCTGAGGCAGGACACTCTAGAGGCGTCAGGGAACTCCAGCCTGAAGGCCCAGACTCAGACTTTTCTCATCACTGGTCCAGGTGCTGGGCTCCTCCAGCCAGCTGTCAATGCTTCATATGGCCCCCTGACTGTAGAAGCACCCATTCCTCCAGACCAGCTCCTCAGTGGGCGCAAGATCTTGCCAGTCATTTTGGTCCGCCAGGTTCGTTCTTCATCCCCCGTTGTCAAGATTCTCTTCCACATGCCCACAGAAAGTGGCATCACTGTTGGGCAAGAAAGCATGAGGTCGGGAGAAGGTAATGGGAGGAAAAGCACTGGAGCGAAGGCAAAAGATGGAGCTCACTGCGTGACGGCTTATGCCTTCTGGGAGACAAGGGAAGTTCGTGGGGCTTGCCTGGTGTCTCCAGGTGGATTCTGTGTGGCACAGTTGAAGCTAGAACCCGTTTGGTTCAGCTCAGCCAGCCGATCAAGCAGCTCTAGCAGGGAAGCAGAAAGAACCGAAGGAATTAAGGGGCTTCAAGGGAACCTTGTGGAGGTCTACTTCCAGAGTCGGAGGGATCAGACAGGCCAGTGTACCCCGCAGGATAGCCTACAACGTGTAGGAGTGGGAAGAGGAAGAGACTCTGGGAGATCAGGGACACCAATGAAGCGCATAGGAAGTGTCAGTCTGCTCAGAACTCCACCAGGGAACCCCACATTTTTACGAATTAGGCTGGGAGGCGCCGTGGTGATCCAGACCTCTTCCAAGCCCCTGAAGACCACAGACATCGCAACTTTCTATGTCTTCCTGGCTAGCACATCTACCCTGGAACATTTCACTCTCAGGTGAGAGATCTCCACTTTTTTCCCTCATGAAGAATTGTTTGACATTTTGGGAAATGGGAAAATTTTTTTTTGTCAAGTTAAATAATCAGTTGTGGTTTAACAGATGGTTATATGCCGGACTATTTCTTGGCCTTGAGCAGTGACTTCCTGAAGTCTTCGGTGAGCCTTCCGGGGATGATGAGACTCAAGACCATGGAATAGTTCCGCACACAATCCCCCCCAGTAAAACAATAAGACAACTTGTTTTAACACTTTCATTTTTGAATGGATTTACCAAACAACATATTACAATTAACAAGTTAATTAGTGAGCTTTAGAGGTAGATATTTCAATGTTTCCAGTTTATGCTAAGCTAAGTTAACCGGCTGCTAGCTGTAGCTTTACGTCTATTGTACGCACAACTCTTCAGGAATTGAAACACATTTTCTTGGACTGTGCATCACAGTTTGGATATGGACCTGCCCTCAAGTGTTAGATTTTACACTGGCTTCTGATAGTGTAAGTACATGCAGAGCTGTTTCTAAATATTTTTAAGAAGTCCAAGTCAAGATGTCTTGCATGTATCTGTATCCTAACTAGATTTTTTTTTACATAACTGAGACCAAGTCGTATGTATGTATGTATTTATGTCTGTATTCAAAGTGTGTGGGTAAACAAGGCCTGCATGGTGCTGCCCTGGTTGTTTTACCAGGTCAAAACACTTAAATCAAGTTACATTTTTAAGTCAAGTGAGTCAGGTCTCTGCTCTCTCTTTATTGACACGAGTCTCGGCTCTCATGTCTACAGTTCTGAATATTTCCATATTAAATGTGGGGCATTTTTAACATTTGTATTTCATTCTATAGAGGTTAGACCCACTTTAAATTAATTCTGCTGGTTGTTTTACATGAATAGAGGTGATGTTGTTGCTGGCTTTGGTTAGCTAGTCTGGAAGGCACAGATGTCCGTGCTATAACATGTATCTGTGTTTTGGCAGACAATACACCTTTTCTTGCGCTGAACCAGGATAACCACATACTGTGGTAGGCCAACATCACATTTTTGCCCTACATAACAAATAAATGCCATTCCCCGAAAGTATAATTATTCAACTATGCTGCTGAGTTTGCAGAGGAGTTTAGGAGGAGTCACATAAAATTTAATTGTCACTGAAACATGTGAAGCAGAAAAAAAGGCTGAACCCAAGTTGAATCATCATGATGTACAGTATATTTGAGCATCTTCATGAATGATAAGCTCCATGCATTTAAATGGTTACTTAACGCATTTGAATACTAATGGGGCTCACCATCAAGGCCATTCAGTAAAATGCTTGAGCGCCAACGTGACTTGTGTTGTCTGCCAGTTTCACTGGCTTCATAAATTACTGACGCGTTATATCCTGTCTACTTCAACTTTTCAGTTAGTGGGTGAGTTATGGAGAGCACTGTTCCATAAACAGGGAAATAATTGGCAAATGATTCACCAGTTTTCATATCTCAACATCCCAATAACATTTCAACAAGGTTATCTGGGTATTTGACTTCATAAATAATTCATCTATTTAATGGAGCAAGAAAACAAATAACTAAAATCTTCCTGACTCCTTTGGGTAAAAGTGAACTTAATATAAAAGCAGCCCTGTCTCACAGAAACACACAGTTCAATCTGTTTCCAGGTTTCGACTTGCTACCTTTTGATGCACATCAGTGAGTGAAGTAAAATTGGTTTTATCATAATGCTTCAGATCAGCAATGTGTAAAGCCATCGCAGTGAGGTTTGCGTTTCCAGTCTTTACTCAGCTTAATGGTTTTGTTTGAAATGCAAGACAAATTCCTCTCTAATCCCATGATTTGGTGATCTCATGCTGCAAACATATCATGCTGCACTGATATCATGCTGCTGCACACGATATCCTCATCCTCTCAAATATGAGACTTTCCAGACCATCCACAAACATGCCTGCACACACAAAAACGCACCCAGTGACCTAAATGTAGCTCTGCTAGCATTGCTGAAATCACATGAATAAGAGTTGGTAGCGAGACGCCGACCCTTTAACACCGGCTGCTGTTTTGACTCTTTGGAAGGACTTATAGCCTCGCCACCTGAAATTCCCCAAACTCTGACTCACTGACCGTACCACTGAAGTTCCTCCAGTTAGGCCAGTGATTTCGGTTCGTGTATTTCTGACCTACTGCCGCATCCAGAATGAGATTGGACAAGACGAGGGGACCAAGTCCAGCAGTTAAGTCCATGTGAAGGCTAGCTCTGAGGAGCTTGGCAAAGTGATTGATTCCTCCTGGGAGAAATCCCTGCTCTACTTCACTCTGTGGCCCAAGATTGAATCCACTCCAGCAGGGTTAGGCCAGATAATCTGTGGCCCTAATTGAAAATGAATCAAGAGGTTAACCCTTTTGGGTTAGAGATGATCTGGGGTTGACTGCCAGGCAATGTAACATTTCAAACTTGTCATTGTATTTAAAACATTTCATCACACTGAATATCAAACATTTTGTGGGCTCGCATTTAAATTAAAGAAATCATCAAAAAGTGAAAACATACAGTGCTGATGTATCAGCAGAATCATTTAAACACATAACGCCATGTCCTCAGACAACACGTGCTCAGACAAAACCTGCTTTTCTTCTAATCAGATTAACAGGCAAACAACAGAGTTAGGAGCTCTTCAACTCTCACATTGTTAAACAAAGACATTGACCGACTTTGGTAAGACAGACAGTGAAGAGTTGTTCAGTTTACAGGTCGATATCCATTCACTCCCCCACCTGTGGTCATGAAGTGCGGGTAGTGGCTGAAAAAGACAAAGAGTGAGACTAGAAGTGGCCGAAATGAGGTTTCTCTGTGGGGAGGCTCGTCTCAGCTTGTGGGTGAGAAACTCAGTGATCCAGGAAGATCCTGACATTGAGTTACTGCTCCTCCACACTCAACAGGAGCCAGCTGAAGTGGTTTGTACCCCTGGGAACGATGGTCATCAGGTGATGTTGCCACTGCAGCGTTCAGCTGAACAAGCAGCAAGAAAATGAGTTAATAGGCAGTTTGGTTCAATTGTGGTATGAAAAGTATCTATCCTACGTTACAATTGCCGTTGAATGAAACATAATCTGTTAGTTTGCTCTGCACTGTGATCAGACTAGTCAATTATCAGCTTTAAATAAAAATGATGCTGCAAGAAAAGAACAGATCTAACATTGTCCAAAATGAGGTCTCTGTGCTTTTTGATTTGCTTTCTTGATCGTCCTACTTAATCTGCGTAATTTAAATCCATGTTTTTATATTGCATTTCAAACATTCATTCAAATTGTAAATGAAAATGAAATGTGAATCTTCTGCCTTCGGCCGCAAGGTCTCGATCCAGGTATTGATCTCTGTATGTCTTTTTCCAGCATTTGTTGACTTGTCAGCAATTTCCTTCAAAGACCAATATTTTGCACGTGACCTTGACCTTGTCTCAATGGTTATTGATTAGTCTGGTTGCTGTTTGATTACAAATCAGTATTTTTAAGTGTGGTGCATGTGTGTGTGACCCTGATTCTAGCATGAATTGATTTTGTGTGTGTGCCTTTTTCATCTGTCAGTTTTTATGCTCTTCAGCTATTTGAAGACTGTTCTGTTGCTGAAATGACAACAATACTGGTTGTTAAAACAGAAATAGAGACTGTTGTTTGTTGCAAAACAGCAGGTTGTCTCTCTAAACCATTGCTTGGCAGCAAAAATGTTAAAAAAGAAGCATTTATACAATGAGTTCAAAGTATATTATGCTAATCTACCACTGAATCTATCACTGTCGGACCATGAAGTGGTTTGACTAGAGGGACACTGCTAGAGAGTAGAAAACTGGCTCTTCTAATAAATCCTAACTTTGTGTCTGAACATTTTGAGGGCAGCAACAGAATTTGTGGTAGACATAATGAAAGTGTAGATCTGTCCTCCTTCCTGGTGAGACAGGTGAAGGGAGTTTAATCGCATTGCTTTTCGTTTCGTTCGGACAATAAGCATCCTTTCATGGCCACAGAATGTACCCGTTGTCACATGGACGTCACACGTCATCCAAGATTGTGTTGGTGCCAGCGGCATCCGCAGTTTGCAAACCCAATACAACGCCTTACTGAGGGTTGAGGCTCTTCAAATTTTTTTTCTCAGCGTGAATATCCTGCTGATAAAACTGCAGGAGCTGAGTGATGCTCTTGAGTAAGCATGGGGTGAAATCTCTCTGGAACGTTTCCAGCTCCTCACTGAATCCCTGCCATGAGGAAATTGGCCTGTATTGGAAACACACGAGGCTCCCGCCCCGTAGCTAGGTGTCTGCGTGTGTGCAGATTAGTGAATCAATGCATTTTAAAACGTAGATCAGAAGCTTTTCGTGTCCCTTGCATCAATTTTCATGACTTGACCTGGCCAATGATATTTGACACAACAATTTAGCAGAGGGACAATTGCTTTAAAAAACAAAGGCTTGGTGATTGTTGGACCTCTAAGACCGTCTGGTCCATTCACATTATTTATAATAAATGTTCTATCTCTGTGTGTGTGAGAGAGAGAATCAGACATCTGATTAACTGATTCCCAATTCTCCCTGGGAATAAATACCCCTGCTAATTCTCAGTCTGCCGACAGCCTGCAACACATCAGTCTGTCGGTGACTCACCTCGTTAGGCACAACATGAATAACTACACACACAAATGAACACATACAAAACATGTGCATGTATGGACAGAAAAAGAGTTCTTTTTTATTATTTTTTTTGCAAGCAAGCGCACACAATCCTTAGTACCCTCCCACACACTTATGCCTCAGTATACAGACAACAGATACAAAAAGACACAAACATCTTTTACAAAAGCTTGGATTGGATACAGTGTTGCTGTAGATACAAAAGATACAGATGGTCACAATTCAAGTATTTATGTGGAATATTAGAGCATTATTACACTGTATTGTGCAGTAGCCTACAGTGTCTTTGTTGTAATCAAACCATTGTTGGTAATAAAAGATTCAGAGTACACAGAAACAAAACCTAAGTAAAGCACATGAAGCTCTCTTTGGTTCTTTAGGTTACATAACTATCATCAAACCTGAGCAGAGTATATGCATAAAATTCATGTCTTGCACTAACAGGACTATACACATGTATTTCTGTATTTGCTGCAGGGCAACAGTAAAAACAGGCCTGTCATTCAGTGCAGTGCGGCCCAGTGACTCGGCGCTGTGGGACATCGTAGTGGAGCCTGGCAGAGGAGCGACCTCCAACACTGCCGCCTTTGTCTGCCAGAGGAAGGTTGCTGTCACTGCAAAGAGGTCAGTCCACTGGCATGTGCGGTACATGTGCACAGTGTTGGAGGTTTGTGTGTTTTCACTGGCACCTTTCAAATGTACTTCCTCTACACATGAATTTATTTCTGAGATTTCAATTATCCCTGCTGCTACCATAACGAAAGGTGATCAGTTATGATGAAAAAATACCTCCAGTGTTACATTTGCTTGTCAGAGCATGGACAAGCTGAAGATTTGTGATTTTAGTTTTTATTTTTAATTTGTGGCCTTGTACTCAGCGAGCACAGACTGTAAGCAGTCATGTGCACACAATTGTGTTTTTGTCTGTGTAAAAGAATGTGTCACTGCATCAGTTTTTAATTCAGTAGACTTGCATTTGTCAGTAGATGTTTGAGAGTATTCATGTGTAGCTCGGCTGTTTTAGTTTTCATTAGGATGCAGTGAAGATGTTGATGGGACACAGCAATGCTTAAAAATAAGAGATGGATAATTGGAGGTTCCTTTTTGCAATTCTGGAAAACTGAGTTTGACTTAATACGACTCAGCTGACCTTAGCTTCCACAGGTCCTTTGATTTTCTTTATTTTTGTTTAAATACTTAAGTTAGCAATTATTGCAGTAATTACTTTACAAAAGAATCAGAGAAAATCACAACAGCTGTCTGCCATCACACTTCCACCCCACAGAAAAACACATATACATACACTTGATTATAACTTACACAAACAAAAGTAAAAAGACAGAAAGAAAACGAGAAGAATAAATAGGAGAAAAGCCAGGGGGAATTGGCTTCATCTTTAAATTTGTAATTCTAGTATCTTTCCTCCCCAGATTCATATAATTATGGAATCTCAGATATATTGTTTCAATCTATTGTTCTGCTTTTCTAATCCTATCGGATCTTAATTCAAACAGTTTTCAGTCACATAGGAACTGTATTTACTTAAAATGTACTGAATTCTTAGTCACACTAGTTATCATCTCCATTCTGTAGAATCACTTGTTTTAGTCTCCAAACTGCTTTGATGTGACTAGAATAAATTATAAATGAGAAATTCAAACAGTAGCAGAAAATAAATCAAAGTACTGTTGAGGTGCTTCCACTTTTATTGACTATTGATTAGTAAATTATTATTAATTTCATAGCCCTTTCACTGCCTGATTTTAACTGATACACACCAGTTGGTTACAACAGTTTTGTCTGATGCCCACCCACCTCTGCCCAGCAACCTCCCGCCCACACAGACACACATCGCCCGCCGTCCGTCCCACTTATCCGCAATCATCCATAATCACGGCGACGTTATCCAGGCTTAAGCACTTGCACGTTCAGAAGGGGAGATTAGGAAGGAGAGATATTCCAAGTTGTGTCCCTTGTACTGAGCTCCCACCAGGACACATGCAAGCATACAGACACCCACCAGTGTGCTTTGAAGTGATGATACCCCCTCCCCCCCAAATTGATGGATTTCCAGGAAATAGGGGCATTAACCCCTTCTGGGTCTCTCTGTCTCACTCTCTCGCAGCATTTTCACTGTGAATCCTTTCAATCCATCGAAAATCCATCAATTTTATTTAAAAAAATCCAAGAAGACATGGACCTTATCAAAGGAATTAAGCATTAACATTTTAATTGGACTTAGCGTGGAACACATTCATTTGGGTTTTCTACACGTATACTTGCCCAAGACACACGTGACGTCAGGCATGTTTTTAACGGTGCAAAGACATGTACTGCTTTACCTGTATATAATATCTCACCAGAATTACCTTTTTCTAGATTTGCCTAATTGTACATTTGGCATATGAAGTCCAACACTAGATCGATAGCCCTCTATGGAGGTTATTAAAGGAATATAGTAGTTTGACATTTTGGAAATGCTCTCATTTGCTTACTTGCTGAGAGTTGGATGAGAAGATTGATACCACTCTCATGTTTGTAGAATAAACGTGAAGCTACAGCCAGAGGCCGGTTAGGTTAGCTTAGCATAAAGACTGGAAGCAGAGGAAAAAAGCAGCCAAAAGTAAAATCCGCCTATCAGCACATCTAAAATTCACTAATTATTATGTATCTCATTTTACCATACCATAGAAACCCGTATAAAAAGTATAAAAACCACAATTTGTAGTTTCACTAGCTCTTTTCAGTCTTTATGCTAAGCACAGTTATCTAGCTGTTAGACCTAGCTTCATACTAAGCGTACAAACATGTGTGGTATCGATCTATCGATCGATCGAATCGATGAATCATATATATATATATATATATATATATAACTGCTCGGTTGGTTTGGTAACATTTAATACTGGATAGTTTGTCCAAGACATGTTTTCATCTTTGTTGTGCTTTGATGACAAATATTCTTTTATGGCCTCAGTTTTTTGCTTATCCGGCCTTTTTGTAATGCTGTCAGTGAAATGACTCAGCAGAAGTTGCCCACTGACAGCTTTGTGTTGTTCAGGAGAATCTCGCTCTCCGAGATGGGAAACATGGTAAACACACTTTTGATGGAATAGTTTTCTTAAGCCAAACAATGAAAGTCCTAATTGATCTTCACCTTTTAAATAGCGAGTCTACAGCGTGGAGCATCAACTGTAGAATATTTAATTAGGTTTTATTTTATTTGATGATATCTGTGGTCAGCACTTGTACTCTTCAACCACAGAGCCCAAAGCTTATGGATTCACACAAGCAAAAAATAGAAAAGTGTGTTTTGCTTTTCTTTCCATGTGCCTCTTCATTAGTGGCCTAGAGTGCCTCACATAACCTCATAATGGCCTTTTTTAATTCATTTTTGGTGCTCTTCATTCCTTCCTGCACAACGGTCAGTCTTTGAGTTCCTTTTTCGTAGAGCATTAACATTTTTATATGTGTATATATATCTATGCATTTGCCTTTGTTGCTGCTGATTTCAATATTTGTGACCTTTTTTAAAATCTGAGTTTTGGCCATGTACTCTGGAGATGTTCATGTTTGTCTTTATGCAAAGTTTTGCTCGACTTCAAAGTGCCACAACTCCATTCACATTCGGCTCTATTTCCCCTTTGATCTGTTCCTCCTGCCAGGTATGCCTACACACTCTCTCCAGCATCAAATAACATCACATGCCATTTCTTTGACAATCCTTTGACCAGAATACTTGGCTCAAGTCTCTGCCTGCTCACTTAATCTTCCTTCCACACTCTCACCTCATTCGTCCATCTTCTGATGGAAATTAGACCTCTTGTGTATTGCGTTCACTTTTGGTTCCAACTCAAACTACAGTTTGTTTTTCCACAAATTTCGGAGTAATT
This sequence comes from Gadopsis marmoratus, assembly GCA_036023855.1. NCBI lineage: Eukaryota > Metazoa > Chordata > Actinopteri > Centrarchiformes > Percichthyidae > Gadopsis > Gadopsis marmoratus. The sequence goes on along the minus strand of JAVQJF010034987.1, from coordinate 55,113 downwards.
TTTATCTTTTTCATTTTCATAGGCAGTGTCTCTCCAAGGAACGTGAAAGCGTACACACCTCATCTCAGCTCCTTGGCACTAAAGGCATCTTTGTCTCATGACACCAGACTGTTTTCTAAAAGAGTCAAATACGAAAGTTTTCATGGGGTTTAATAACAAATATTGAACAGGACAACATTAGGTTTCTGTTGGATTTTGAACAGCTTGACACCTGTTTGTCTTATAACTGCATCACTTCTAGTAATTAAACAGTGGACTGAACAAAATAATCCCTAACATTACACTAATTTAATTTTAGATAGTGTGCTAACAATATCACCCTAACCCACAACTGAACTTAATCAGTGGTGTTTTTGACAAAACCTGAACTGTACGTGGGCAGAGACTAAGAGCTAGTTCATGTTTTATTGCTCTCCGCAATGAAGCCCTTGATTGAAATTCTGTTTAGTTTAGTCTTCAGGATTAATTTTCCTGTAATATATGCAGTAAGGCCACGATTTTGCGATCTCTAAATCTGAATTAATAAATGTAAAGCTGTTGAAACAGCATGGCCTATATTTCACTAAATGTACAGAATGTCAGCCTCTACACTAGACCTTTATTAGGAATGCTGTTTGCATTGTTTCAGTGAGTGACCAAACCCAAAACCCATATAGTAAGTATATTAAAATGTTCGTCTCCAAACAATATGTGAATTAAGCTTTTCAAAGCGAGACGGTGCAACTTAGGAAAGAAGAAATAACAAATTCTTAAACATCCCAAATGAAACATTCGTAAACATTAAATCCACCCTCGCTTACCTGCTGGAAATATGCTCACAGGTTTTGTCCCTACAGTCTTGATCTGGTAGCTTATGGTGGCTAATGTTAGCTAACGTTGACAAACTTAAGATAGACTTTGTGGTGTCACTGGGATTACTGACTCAGTTCACTGACGTAATGACTCTTTTTTGACTTGTGCTGCTGTTACACTATCATTTGCCATAATCCCATAATAGCTTGTGTTCAGCAAAGGTTAGCTAGGCTTGCTTTAACCTGTCTAACCCTAATGTGTTTTGGAACTCTATCTCCAAACAGGGGTCTTCTGGAAGTTTTACAACTGGACTTTGTGCCAAAAGATGTTCCAGAGCAGGCTGAGAGTCAGATTGTCTCATGGCGTCTGGAGTTGCCGGGGAACGTCAAGGATGTGGGCATAATGCGGATCTACACAACTCAGCGAGACTATGTGGGGCTGGCACCTCTGGTCATGGTGAGGACAATATCTGTATTAATTTCTGTACTGTTTAAAGTGCAGACTTTATAGTGGATTGTTCTGCCTCTTGCATATATATTACTCATAGAAACCATGCAGAGTGCACAGTAAATGATCTATTGTATCTATTGTAGTCTTATTAATCCAGATCTTCAAGGAAGGAGGAGGCTTTATAAAGGCTATAAAGTATACAAAGGATTGGGAGGATCTGTTAATGGTAGACATACCGCACACCAGGTCGCTAGGCTGTGTAACAGTTGGAACATTAAAGCAGGGCATGCAAGGGTCTCCTACTACCTCACTCAGCCTTAATGAAATTGATACCCATTGCCTGGATCAAAGACAGTTTCATACACTTTACTTCCTGATCATCTCCTTGACGTATGAACAATGTGAGAAGATATCAGTAATAAATATAGTTTTTTGTCATTTAACGTGTAAGAAAATGTCAGTAGTGCACTCCTGGTTGTGCCTGCTGGATGTGTTCAAAGTCATCGTTTGGCCCCCTTAAAGACATTTCCACTCGTTTGCACAGTTCTATCCATGCAATAATTAGTGTTTATGTGATCTGGTCTGCCTGACATTATATCACACAGTCTTGGTATAAGAAAGTCTTTAAGAAGGCAGTTGTTTTGGCATTCAACTTAGGTACATGTTAAAAATCCTCAGAAATGTGCATTCTCTTACTTTTACAGATAATTGTTTCTTTTGAAAAGAATTAAATGAATATCGTGTCAGCTAGTCGCTTTTGTTACCAATAGATTTTTTTGAATAAAATTTTTCCTCCATGTCAAATATCTAAAGTCACCTCTGCCTGTTTGCAACAGAGACATTGTGATTGCAGTATTATCTATGATGCATTAATATAGTTTTTGATGCTTAGCCTGATTCCAGGCTTCGGACAAAGTCTTGAAAGTTTGAAAATGCTGATTTTTAACCATTATGTTTTCAAGGTTAGGAAAATGCTTGAATATACTCCTTTTTAAAAATGCTCGATTTTCAGCATAACCTAGTGTGTGATCATCTACATGTGATGAAATGATCCAGTCATTATATTTGTTTGTTGTCCTCTGGCATTTATAGTAACAATTTAGATGTGATGATAAACACTTTGAGAGTCTGGAAATCTTTGGTTTATTTAGCTTGAAAGTGCTTGAAAGGTGCTTGAATCTTTGGCTTAAAAAGCCGTACGAAGACTGTGATTCCCCCCTGCTATGTGTCCTTGTCTCAAAAAAACTTGAGATTGTGAGACGACCACAATAAATGAAAAGGTAGATACATGTCTGCCTTGTGACAGGAGATTCAGCAGGTTATTTCATGGTACAATAGTCAACATAAATCAAACAAACATTGGGAGCAAGTATGTTTCATCTCAGTCACAGGATTCACATGAGGTAAAAAAACACGTTTTCCTCTTTTAACAGTGGAGTAAAAAGACCTGTTTCACAAGAAGGATGTGGCCTTGAACGTAAAATGAGTTTGTATGTAATGTGTCCTGCTATAAATTAATTTATATTATTATTATTATTATTACTGTTACAACCACATGTGAACCTCACCTAAAATAATTATTGAAGGAAAGTGAAAGAAAGCCACAGTGGGGCTTTCCTCACAGAAAAGAAAGCGGTGCGTTTGATTTTCTGACCTTTCTGACCTTTCTGTTTGCATGCTCTTCCCATGACAATGAAGTGTTAATCTCCCTTTCATATAACCCTATAATGGCTTTAGTAGTTAGACTCACTGAATGAACAAGTGAATAAAGGAATGACTGAACGAACAATACCAGTATAAATATAATGCTGTTTTCAGACAAGAAACAGATTTAAAACAGAGCTGAACTACTTGATCTGAACTTCGATCACTGCAAGCCAAATTACTGCAGAGTTTGCAGAAACATCGGCCATCAAGATCACAGCGCTCTGTGGTGCTGCTGGCACCACAGAGCGCTGATATTGCTTTCTGATTTTGTGCTACCCCTGATCCAGTGGCTTATGTTTGGGTCAGTGCCGCAGTCTGAACTAGATCATGTCCTTTTGGAATTGCGGTCAGCAGCTGTCAGGCTGCCGGAGTTCAGAATGCGAAGCTGCTGGTTGGAACATCTGCCGAGTGTTTCCTGACGCTTTAGTCAACAAGCATCAGGAGGGGAAGAAAAACACAGTGATCAACCAGAGCTTCTTACACACACACTGCCACTACCTATAACAGATTAAACAGACGTTATCAGAGATTTTATGAACTGGGAAGTAGTAGTGTAAAAATAAATCTACATCAGGCGTGATGACAACTTGTGGGATGTATAAGAGCTAAGCTGTTGCTAAGCATTGACAACGATGTACAAAGTGGGAAAATGAATTGGAAGATTAGGAATATCAGGTTTAGGTTTTTGAATGATCGACTGTATGGGTTATACAATACAGTAGAGGATTTATTTTGATCCAGGTTTGTGAGACACAGACATGTATAGTATCATCATTGAGCTATTACGGTTTTTAAATTATTTGTTTAGCACATCTGTCCAGTTTGAGTGTGAGTGTTGCTTAAATGTGATTAAAAGTTTGTGAGCCTGCGAGTGCTTTAATCCCTGCGAGTCTTGCTAACACCCTCTGCCTGTCATCCCCGCCCCCATACAAATAATGATGATTGTATTGTATAATGTAATAGTCCAAGAGGATGTTCAAGCAAGCTTCTTGTGTAAGGTGTGCATTAAGCCTGCCTACCCTCATAACAAAACAGTTGGCTACAAGATAGTTTGGGTACGTACAAAACATAGCAGAATTTCTCTGAAACCCAGAGTAACCTTGATAATGGTGGCTAACTTTATTTATTTATTTATCTGTGTGCAGTTTGAAGTTATACTTAACATGCTGAATGATAACGTCAAGTTCAAGTTGACCTATAGCTTAGCACAGTTACTGTATGTCTATGGGATCTGCAGCTCCTCTCAAAGGTTATCACACCTTCAGCATCATGGACCCTTGCATTAAAAATGACATTCAAGACTCCATATTAGTGCTTGGAACGGTTTCTACTATATCTGCTGCTTTGGCTGCTGTGGTGTGAAGAAGAAGAGGAAGTGGACTGGAAGCTTGATAAACTCAATTGCTTATTTTTGAGGCTGCAACATGTGGTGTAGTTAGAGCAGCCGGGCTAGGCTAATCTCAGCCTTCGACCTTCAAAACTACACCCAAATAAAAACAGAAGCTCATTCACTAAGTTTACTAATCTGCTTTTTATCTGCCCTTCCTGCTGCACAGAACACTGACATCTTGAATACTGCGGTGCTGACGGGTGAAATGGTGTCGGTCCCTTTGAAAACTCTGGCTGTGGAGGCCGATGGCTCAGTCACTGATGTGACCAACTACACCAGCTGTAGGTCTACAGAGGAGGATGTAGTCAAGGTAAGCCATTACAACCACAAGCCTAATCAAATTGGATTAAGATAATCAATGTGGGAAAATACATAGGAAATATTTAGGTAGATTTAGCATTTGTATACTTTTAGAACATTTGCACCACCAGAATTGTGGAAGTGCATGCATGCTGCGTTTCATAAAGCAGTAATGAAGATTTAGTTGTTAACCATGCTGTAAATATGACCCTTTTTTGGAATATATGGTAAATGAATCATATAAGGTGAAAAACAGTTAGCTATGTAAACCCAATGCATATTGCAGATATTACATACAGTACAAGACTTTTCAATAGTGTTTCTCTCCAGTTCATTAGTGCCACATGACAAATTAAATAACAGATCTTAAATAATGTGAAACTTATTTTCCATTTTTTTAAACAAATGGAAACCTAACTTTTTTACCTACCTAACCTACCTATCGCAGCCTTTGTTTGTCTCATATTTAATTCCAGTATGAATTGATCATTCAGGCCTAATTTGCAAACAAAGCAAGTTTGCAGTAATGAAACTGAATTTGGAGACATTGAAAAACAAGATTCCTTCTTGCGAGCGTGTGTGTGCGTCTGTGTGTGTGTGTGTGTCAAAGCATCGTGGATAAAAGCAGCCTCTTCCATATGGCATTAGAGACTGAGCCCATGATCCCACCACTCAGTCCATAAGCGCAGTGGTCTGACCTTTTGTGTAATGGATCCATGTTGCTGGGATAGTAGGAGCAGAGAGAGGGAGACAGGGGAGAGAATACCAGAGAAGAAGAAAAGGAATTATGTTATTTTCCATTAGGCGACACGGCAACCGCTGGCTTTGCGAGTGTGAGGCAGTGTGTTGATGTGTGTAAGCTTAAGCGAGTGAGAAAGAGCCAAAGAGAGGACGACTGTTTTGTAATGATTCTCTGTGTCAGTAGAGGAACTTAATCCAGTTATTGTGTCTCTGAATGGTCTCTCATGCCTCCTGCGGTTACTGACCCCTCTTAGAGCAAAGCCACTGACCAGATAAAGTTAAAGCTTGAAACCACAAACTTTTAGATTTATGCTATATCTGCCACGAGGTTGAATCTCTATTAGGAGCTGATTCACAACTTAGCTACATGCTAACATAAGATTAGTTGTGTGTGTGTGTGTGTGTGTGTGTGTGTGTGCGTGATTGCCCTTTCAAGCAGCATTTATAGATTTTTCTTGGCCTGTCTCTTCAGCTGTTAAATGCTCCGCTGTGTTCACCAGCTAGTTGGTATCAGCAACTAGGTAAGTTTTTTTTGTTTTTGCTGTAGACAGCTGCCAAAACAAACCAAAACAATGAGCTGAAACACACCAAAAAGTGCCAGAGAGGAGGGGGACAGCAGAATCGCTTTTACACTCCACATGACATTAGACTACATTTGTAATGACCATTTCAAGTTTGGCTTTTTAAATGCATTTTTCCTGCTGCTTCATGCAGCCATTGGCCTCTATTCATTTCTGTCAGTTAGCAGACTTCTGAAACTTGCTTTAGTTGTGTTCAGTTCAGATGTGTAATAAACCTATAGCACATGTTCAAACAAAATTTGGAAAGAAACCGTTTTAGATGCAATGCTCCTCATTTCTTTTGAAGATTTGAGAATATTAAACGTGACCACTTTGAATTGTTTTCCTTAATGTATAACCACGGTTTTGTGTATGTAAAATGTGTATTTATTAATTTGCTCATAATGTATGTTATCTTGTGCACAGGTCTTTCTTACAAATATGTCTTGATCTCCATGAGATTACTTGATTAAATAAAGGATTAAATACACTGTCATGCAAAAGGTAAATGCAGATTGATTTGCAAGGACTAAACAAACATGATGTTTACTATGATGGATTCACACTCAAAGCAAGTTTCTCAAGTCTGCTTATAGATTTCCATATTGAACCGAAATTAAGGGAAAGCAACCTGAATGCTGGTATGGTTGATAAAACATTCAAATTACTAAAACACAGCAGGATGCTGTTTGCAAAATAGGTAGCATACAACATTATCAGTCTACAGTAGGCCCACAGCAATGCATATAGACAGGAGGCTGACCACCAAAGAGTGAAGAAGGAAGTGCTAAAATAATGCCCAAGGAAGACTGCAGGATAAAGAGTTAATTTTAAAAGTTTAAATTGTGATTTATTTATTTTTTGTTATCAACATGTCTCATCACTGAGCTGAAACAAAAATGATATAAGTGCTTATAGCGTTTACTTTTCGAGCGTTCATTGACCCTTCAGTGTGTTGTAGCATTAGAGAGCTGCACAAGACATCAGTCTGCAAAGGTCTTCACAGATTAGTCCCCCGTCAACGTTTCCACAGGAGTTCAAGTTGACTTACCCATCCCTCCCTCTGATTTTTCCTCACTTTTTCCGCCTCCCCCTTTTCATCTCCCTCTCTCCAGTGCTACACTCTATTCTCCAGTCTAGTGCCCTCCAATTACCTCTGTGGAGCCACTGGTTTGTTAAGATAAGTGAGGCGGCAGTGGAGATAGGACTCCAATCTTAAATAAAACACACCAACTGCTGTGTCTCCCCTCATTGCTCTCACTGGTAGGGACCGCAGCGCTCCCCCCTACAGTACAGCAGTACAGGAACAGTCATACGGCAGAGCTCATTTATATTCGGTAACAGTTTCACAGAGACCACGGCATGAATTTACATGACATAGACAGAAACATTGTGTGATTCCCTGGCCAGACTTTGGGAGTAGTGCGAAATTGAAAAAATGTATGTGCCTGTGTGGTTCAGGCTTATTTGTATTGGTGCCTCTGTTCCCACCTCTCTTCTCTTTTCCAGTTCTTCCTCAAACTTTCTTATTCATTTTTCCACAGGGCTTTAAAGGGGAAAACCTTGTGCGTGTCTATAGAACGTTGACTCCAAATCACAAGACGACAGTTTAGTGCTCAGTATTGCTCAATATCAAGAGGTCTATAGAGTGACTGACTGGCAGAGTGAAAGGAATGCCATGATCGTTTAAGTTTGAGTCCTTCCTTCACCTTTCCTCTTCCTCTTTTTTTCTTTTCTGCCTTGTCCAGGTGTCAGCGCGATGTGAATACGTGTATGTAAATGGGAAGGAGACAAGAGGGAAGAGCAGTGTGATGCTCAACTTCACTTACGGTTTCCTGAGGGCTCAGCTGGAGATGAGTGTATGGATCCCTCGCCTGCCCTTGCTCATTGATGTGGCCGACCCCGAGCTCAGCCAGATCAAAGGCTGGAGGGTCCCTGTCAGTACGGGCAATAGGAGGTAATCTCGAACCAATTCTGTGTCAAACGGTTGCATTGTTATAAATCTGTTGTTGTTAGAGGTCCAGTTAGCGCGATTCTGAGGGTGCCAAACTGTAATTGAGAGCAGAGACACAGAAGAGTGCTATTAGAATGTATGAGTCCTATTGTCAGACTCTAGAAGCAGGTACAGTAAGCACTGGGGGCATGTTGTAAATTTTTTCAATATATTTGTAACCACAACATTTAAAAGCAAAGGTGCAACAAAGTCATTGTCTTGTCTAGTCTTGGCTGTAAAGTCTTGAGTCAAGTCCCAAGTTAAGACCAAGTCCTAAACTTTGTGTTTCTAGTCCTGAACAAGATGAGAAAGCAGCGACATTAGGCTAACGTTCCTCCCTGCAACCTATCAACAGCAAATAACTAACATTAGACATGGCAGATTGTTCAGTGACTTTAACAACATTAAAGCAACTAAAGATTTGGTTGCCGCACTGTCTGTGATGAGGGCTCATTGAGTTCATGTATGCAAAGTTAACTACTTAACTCTTAGCCTTTAACTTACATTAGGCTATGCTATAGCACACTAAAGAACATTTACACTAGCCTAGTTTATTATCTGTTCGTGTGAAACAAAAAATCTAAACATTTGGAAGTTGTTGCCTGTCCATATGTGATTTCTGTGTCTCAATGTTCTGAGCTGAATGTTTTGCACTTTGCAGCCTATTTTATTTCTTGAACAGTCTTGGCATAATGTGAGGTATCACCTGTCGTTGGTGTGCTGGTCTGATCCGACAAAAGCACCTGTCGTTCAAGTTTATCGGTTGCCAGGAAACTGAAGAGTTGATTCACTGTTCCCTTTATTTATAATAAATATATACTAATTTCATCCAAGTGAAAAAGGTTTTTTGTATTTGTTTTTTTATTTATTATATTTGGTGTGTCCTGTCAAGTCAAATGAAATTTGTTTTAATTGATGTTTTTATATGTGAGCAATCACTGGGTTATGCAGTTAACCCTGTAGAAATAGTTTAAAGAAGATGGCATCAGAGAGATGTATTGTTGTTGTTGACTGTCATTAGTGATGGTTTTGAGTTATTTATTTGTATGTATACACACACACGCTGTATACTGCATACACTGTATATGTAGGCAGTCCTAAAGACATCATATCTGTCTTTGTTGCATTAGTGGGTAGGACACTGTAGAGGCAACACAGTTGCCCTGGAGATAAAGGTTAGTAGAATTTCACTCAATACTTACAGTAGTCATTTTTTTTTCATTCAGTACTATTGATGATGGCCAACTGATGGATTGTTAGTTTTCTCCAGGGTTTAATTCCAGGCTCCACAAACAGAAACAAACACACAGAAATGTGAAATTTCAATTGTAATGAACAGATTTCAGCTCATGTGCTGCATTTTCTGTGCCATGCCTGTGTTACTGCACATTACTGTGTTAGACAGGTGCATATATGTGGCAAAAAAGCGACTGGAATTTCTGTCTAGTTGGCAGAGACTGAACAGACTGGTGTTAGACTTTGGGCTTCATACACATAACCTAAATTCTGTTTACTTACTTATAAACAGTGTGGATCCAATCCTCACCTCTGCATTGCTTTCTTTTACTTCCTGTATGCGTGTGTGTGTGTGTGTGTGTGTGTACTGTTAAATTGTAACAGATTATGATTTATAGTACAGTTTTGCTGCTAATTATGACAATGTATTTGCTGATGCTAACAATAAGGCATGATGGCTCAAGGGTAATGAAAGACCTAACAGAAATGTTGAGTAAGCATGGCAATGAGACTTAACATAAAGTGAGCATAAGAGTTTTTGGAAATCAGTAAATCAGATTTTGAAAAAGTACAAAAACTATTAAAAAACTAAAAAATACTGATATGAATCCTGTAATTTCATAGATTTTGAATCAAGTCAAAGACAAATATATAGATATACATTGAAATAATTAGTTTTAATTTAATTTCATTATATATCCCAACTGGCCTGGGAATGCCTTGGGGTCCCCCGGGATGAGCTAGAAAGCGTTGCTGGGGAGAGGGACGTGTGGATAACCCTGCTTAGCCTGTTGCCTCTGCGACCCGGCCCTGGATAAGCGGTGGAAAATGGATGGATGGATGGATGAATAATTAGTTTATTCTCTGCAGTTTGAGTGTTGAGTCACACTTATTCTTATTCAAGCAGCATCTCCATCACATGCTAAGCTCTGACTTTAGTATATAATAATGATGTTTATTTGGACAGTAGCTCTTGAACATAGCTTTATGCCTGCAGTGTAGAAGCATGTCCACCAGCCTTCCAGCACACCTGTGGTGCAGTGCGTGGCAGACCAGCTGTGCTTATGATAATTATATGATCATTGCTGAGGGGTTTCAGGATGGTTCACAGCTTAACCTCTATCAGCCACAAACAAGCCAGTCAGCCATGGGATCCTTAATTTACCTTAAATTCAGTTAGAAGGAAAGGTCACTCAGCAAATGTTTTGTGCCTGTAGAGCATCAACAACCACACAGCTGGTCTCCAGTGTTGTTCTTGTGTTCATCGTCTCTCTGCTGGCCATTAGAAACGACATTTAGGAGTTCATATCACAGATTAACTCCCTGATTTTAAAGTGTCATTGTTAACAATTTAAATAAGGAGACATCAACCCTCATTATGCATGTTCGTAGTGGTTGAAGTATGGTTAAGAAATGCATTTAGAGCTACTGCTCCCCAGAACTTTTTTGTAGGAGGTTCTTAAATAATTCACACCACACAGAATTTACACTTCAGTGAAAAATACCTCCATATACTGTAAACAACTGTGTACAGTGCAATAACACATTATTCATAATTTTGTGCCTAAAGGAATAGTTTGACCTTTTGGGAAATATGTTTACTCGCTTTCTTGAAGAAGATCAGAACCGCTTTCATACCTAAATATGAAGCTACAGTCCACACACAGTTAGCCTAGATTAGCTTAGCGTTGAGACTGGCTGCAGAGGGAGATAGCCAGGGTTGTGTACTGGACTATTTCTTGCCTGGTCATCAAATAATTCATCAAATAATCCAATGACTTGCATAAAGAATATATAACATGTTAATTTGTGAGATTTAGAAGTGCTGGTAGGAGAATTTTGTTACCTTTGGACAAAGCCAGGGTAGCTGCTGCCCCTGCATCCAGTCTTTATGCTACGCTAAGCTAACCGCATCCTGACTGTAGCTTCATATTCAGCATGAACATGATATCTAACTCTCTGCACGAAAGCAAAAGAGTTTGTTTCCTAAACTATTCCTTTGAACGGTCAGTAAAGTATGTGACTTATTGTGTCTGATTAACTTTTATGTGTCAGGTCGACATGGGACAGTGAGGAAGAGGAGGAGATGAGGAAAGGCAGGGGTTGCATGCTGCAGTACCAGCACTCTACACTCAGGGTGCTAACACGCTTCATAGCCCAGGCTGATGCTGAGGTGCTGCCAGACCCACTAACTGGGGCAGAGTCTATTGAGTACTTACTGGGTCCTGACTGGCAGGTAAAAACATTTAACAGTCCTAACCAAAGCACACATGCCAGTACTTACTAGCAGGATTTAGGTTATCCAGTCTTAACTAGATTTGTCAGACAATAAGCAGAAGTTTCAAGTTACAAAGGTTACAGCAGTAACAGCTAGCTAGACAATGAAGCAATGGAAGGATAATAATCATACATTATCCCAGTAAACAACTAAAACTCATGATTTTCTCTCTTTTGATTGACAGGTGGATGTGACCAAACTTGTTCGCTATTCTTTAAAAGTGGCAGATCCTGATGTAGCCAGGCTGCAGGACGGGATGGTGCTGCAGGGACGTGCTGTGGGCACTACTACTGTGCAGGTGAGCCATGATGTGTGTGTGTGTGTGTGTGTGGTTATAGCAGATGCAGTGCATGCTATAATCCTCTATAGCCACCTGCAGTTTAGATGAGGTTTTATTTGTTGCAGGTGCTGTCCCCTCAGACGTCATCGGTCCTGGCTGAGAGGAGCATCAGGGTGCTGGATGACAAAGTGAGTGTGACAGAGCTGGGGGTGCAGTTGGTGTCTGGACTCTCTCTGTCCCTGCAGCTCAGCCCCGGAAGCAACAAGGCCATTGTCGCCACGGCAACCACACGGGAGATGATCACACAGCTCAAACAGGTAATTAACTGGAAAATTGTAACACACAAAGCATAAAGGTGTGGGGCACGGCTCAGCTGTTTGGGATGGTACTTGTCTCTTTTTATGCCTGTTAGTTTTACAGTTACTCATTTTTAGCCTCACCACCTGTAAAGGACCATTCAGCAGAATGTGAAGTTCATAGGGGACAAGAAATAAACCGAAGCAGTGACTAATGTGACTAATAATAAATTATAAATTCAACGTGAGATTATGAAAGTGTCTAAAATTTAACAGTCCCCTTTTTCCTTCAGTGGAAAATACACCAAACAACACCCACGTTCTTTACATCAATAGCACTCTCACTTTGTAACTCACATCCTTGGAAAATCTGATCCACTGCCATGAGAGCACCTGTCAGTGTTTCATCAGCGAGCTTTAGGCTGTGATTAAATATCAAAGGTGAGAGCCCACAATGTGTTTTTCTGTTTGTACTATTCTAACTGTGTAATTATTTTTTGGCTTTTTAACACATAAGCTATTTCCCTCTTTTAGTGATCTGCCATCATTGCAGCTATGCTTGAGCACATGGGAGCAAAGTCTCAAAACATCACTCTTTTCTTGTTCCTTTTTTATAATGTGGGCATTTAACAAACCCCTGGCATTCATCCGTGACTTCCGTTGACAAGGTTCATTGTTTTATTACGCACACCAGCCTGGAAAAGCAGATGATTGTATAATAAATCAAAATCATAAATAACATCACTGTCCTCATAGACCTGCATTTCAAGAACATGCTTTTTCTTGCAAGTTAGCAGATTAGAAAAAAATATGTGTAGCTACTACTCTTTGCACATAAGACTTAGTATTTATCTCAGTGTTTAGATTTAGGATTTAATACTTAATTATAGTCTGGCTGAAGCCAATGGAATTGCCTATATTGCAGGTAACAGATTGATTTTGGCTTATGTGCAGGTGCCTGGAGAGTGCATTGTTAGGACCAACATGACCAGCAGGGAGACAACTTGCTTACATCACACTGTATTTATGCAGCAGTACTTGTGTTATTATATTGTGAAACAGCCAAATGTGAAAGCAGGGCAGGGTCAGCACCAAGACAGTCATCAACAGCACACATTTCAAGGACCATAAGCCCAAAGGCAGAAGAATCTCTTACGTTAGGTGATAACCACACTACACACCATATTCATTTAAGTTTTCTCCAGTGAGGCTCAATTGTTCCTGCACAGAGAGCAGAAGCCGTGTATGCCCAACAAACAATATAATTCAGACCTACTTTATTGTAAAGCTTCTGTGAATACGGGCTTAAAATGACACTTTAAACTTGCTGTGATAAAAGAGTGTGTTATTAACATATCCTAAATGTTCATTTTCCAACAAAGACATAATGGGCTTCTGCAGAGAGGATTAGAATGATAAGGTCATTGTTGCGTAAATGTGCTCTGTTATGGCCATTCTTAAGGGTGTAATAATATTTGTGCTTCCTCTTTTCCTCTCCGAATGTGATCTCACTGTGTTCACAGCCCCGACCATCATCTGCCGGTGACCATGCTGTGTGAGAGAGTGGATGAGGCAGACAGGGTGCACAGATGATCATTTTAAAAGCTCACTCACACATTTAGCCATGGCAGCTTGCCCATTTCAACCCAGCTCCCTCCGACACAGGCATGGGGCGGCAATTAGGCGGTCCATAGCTGTTGGAGCATCAGCTCACTTTACCTACAGTACACTGTCACTGTGGCTGGTCTGCCCCTGTCAATAACAAACTATTAGAACCATGCCAGTGCAGATGAGCAGCCTTGTGTCTGCAATGGCAAGCTGTTAATGTTCTGCTCAGGGCGATTCATAATGTATTCAAAGCCCAAAATATAGGTTAGCTCTGTGGCGACCCAGTGGCTCACATTAGCAACAGGAAATAGGTCATTGTGTATTAATGTGATTGGACTGGCTGATTCTGCTCTTAACATGACCCTTATCGCAGTTCTTCTTTGTTCTTTTTTAAAGTACTTCTATTGTACGCTCTTTATCCACTCTGGTTAAATTATATTTCATACTATGACTTCATAGGACTATAATCTATGGAACAATAGCACCCTACTGAGTGTAATCATAAAGAGATTAGCATAGGCAATTTAGTGTTATTAACAATCATGGGAATATAGCTCTCGCTGAAAGCAGGGGAGAATATTGATTTGCTGCATGTGTTCTGACCTGTTTTCTAATGTGAACTCTATATTCTCTCTCTTTTTTTCCTTGTCTCTCTTTCAGGAAGCAGTGGTCAGCTGCTGGGTTCGGTTCAGTGATGGCTCAGCCGCTCCACTGAACCTGTTTGACCGAAGTATCTACTCTCTGACGGTCTCCACCCCAGACGAGGGGGTGGCCACAGTGCGCCGCACCCCGCAGTCCACATTTGTAGTAGCACAAGGGGAAGGGAAAGGCCAGGGGGTCCTAGTGAGAGCTGAGCTGAGGATATGTGAGGAGTGCCAGAAATCCAAGAGGAAGAGCAAGTTGGCAGTGGGCATGGGGCTCCTCAGGATCAACTTCCAGAATAGCAGCAGAGTAGTAGCAGGTGGAGGAGGGGGTGGTAGTGGTGGTGGGCTTGGCACTGACAGGAAGAAAGATTTTGATGGTGGTGCAGCAGAAGTGCTGGGTGAGCTTAAAGCGACGTCCTCACAGCATGCTATCACAGACTTGGATAAATGGTTGTTCAGAAGTACAGTACCTGACCAGCGAGGGTCCACCCTGGCAGAAACTACAACTTCAACCACATTTTCAACAAGAAATATGCAACCGAATGTCGTGGGGATTGGAACGACAACCAGAGCAAGAGATACCACATATACTGTCAATCCCACGACTGCCACTACAACTATGAGCAAACCAAGCTTAAATACATCACAGAGCACTGCCCGACCTATAGACACAACAGTGGGCTTAGCTAGTAAAGGAGAAGGGCAGAAGAGAAGCTATGGAAACATGCTTGACATCCTTGATTCACTCCATAACAAAGACATTCCTGAAGCAGAAGTAACATCCAAGAGGGACCCTCCGAAATCTACAACTCCAAAAGTAATTGAGAGCGACCTCATTAGGACATTCAGGGCCATGTCAGACTTGGAAATCGGCATGTATGCCTTGGCGGGGGTCTCTTGTGTAGCTATCTTGGCTTTTTTGCTCAACTGTGCTTCTTATAACCTCTGTTTCCGGAATCACAAGACCCCCATTCAGGCAGGCCCAGGACCCGGCGGGGACCCGAAGGATCACAAGCACGACTGGGTGTGGCTAGGGAGCAACAATCATAGTGCTCCCACCCCAGGTGCTCCATCTCAAGTGTCCACTCTAAATCATGAGGCTCATCACCCTCTGGAGAGCACCCTGCCAACTGTGGGCGCCCCCGCTGTCCCCGAAAGAACTGCCACCCTGGGGCGCATCAGGACCAGCTCCCAGCAGCAGCAGTTTCAGGGGAAGGCAATTGACCCCATGGCCAACCGTTCAGCCACCTTGCTGGCCAGGCCACATCGCAGCGAGCCGCTTCATTCCCCCACCAGTAAGCGGAACCAGGTCCAGTTCACCACCTTCACCACACTGGACATCAAGCACTTGGCTGCGCTGAAGAAGAACGGTGTGGACTTAAACTGGGCCAACCGGCAGACGCAGCAACACCAGGCCCCTGCTGAGCCCCAGGCACCTTTACCTGGGACTATAGGAGCACCCCAGTGAGCTTGTTGGGGTGTGTCTATCTGTGTGTATGAGAGAAAGCAAAAAATGTACATTAGACAGCATGTTCTGGTGTAGAATGTCTAAAAGAAAAGAAGCTGGCTTTTGTTTTCTTGATAAAAGATAAATGACTTTAGGGGATATATTTATTGAGATTAGATAAACAAAGGATATTTTATATTAAAAATGTGTGTTCTCAGTGAAAGCCTGTATATACATTCTGTAATGGTGTACCCATGAAGGGCAGCACAAGTGATACTGTGTTCACTTATTTAAGATCCAAAGCGACTAGCATGATTCTATCCTCTAAATGCAAGATTCTTGTAAATATACATATACTGTATCTATACTATTACTTATTTCTACATTTTGAAGTCAAAATAAATGAATTGTCATCCCCTTTTTGCTTTTGTACAATTCTGTTGCCTCCGTAGAAACAGCTCCAGATATTGCTAGCTGTCAGGGCAAATGCAGTACGGGAGGGATTATTTCTTCTAAGTAATTCTATTCTTTTCCAGCCTTTTGTACTTTTTTTCTAGGATTCCTCCAGAGAATACCTGAAGAGTCTGTGCAATTTGTCAGAGAATATACAACATTTATCAGGTTATTTTCAGCAATGTCACTGTAGTCTTCACTGGATATTTATTCAAATCAAATGCATGCTATGCAAATATAGTCTGTGCAGAGTTTGAAGTGGACAATGTTTCTGAATTTTTGAACAAACTTACCTTGGGCTTCAGGCTTCTCCTGGGGGCCTGGATCTACAATTTGTAAAAATGTCTAATCTCGGTCTCTTGACACAGAGCAATACATATTCAACTCTAAGATTTTTCATGTGTGAGTAAAAAGGATGATGCCTTTTCCATGTAACATCCTCTTCTTCTTAAACCAAAATGTGATGTGTATTTCCTATGAGATCCTATCAATAAAGAACAAATGGATACATTTGTTAGTTGAAATTCAGTTTATTTCAGTCATTGTCTTTAAAGCCTTTTTAAAATGGTAAAGTATCATTCATAGGAAAGCACAGTGAATGGTTTGGATTATAGGCTAAAGCTCTCTGCTATAAATCAGTGGGATTTAATTATGTTTAATCACTATTGAATGTGATTTAAGGCTGATGTCATTCAGCGAAATGTCATACTGACAGCAGCGTATTTGATGTGCCTGCCAATACTGGGATTCTGTGCTGCTGCACAAAATAACTGTTACACAGATAGTGAGAGAAAGATGGGAAAAGAGAAAGTGATTCTCTTTTTATGTATTGTGACAGTGTCCCCAAAGACTTACAGGTGTTTTATCTGTGGTGGGGGCTTGCATATGATAACCCACGGCTCATTTGTCTCTTTCTCTCCATCTTACTTCCTGTGTCTCTGCGGCAACCACGGCTACACTTCTCAAAATTACATTCTAGGAGCTGTGATGCATAAACAGCGTCCCCAGCCTTAAGAAACCCAGATAATCTGATGCCCTGCACCTCAGGAATAGGCAGCTGTGGATGCGACAACAAGCACCGTCACTCCCTGCTGCACAACAGCATTGGGCGGATTTAGAGTGTTGATAAAAGCAATTTTAATAACTTTCTCCCAAATTCTCCATCAACAGGCCCAGTGTTTTTTTTTTTTTGTATGTGTATAAACCTTTCCCCCTTTCCAGTCGATTTATCTGTCCAGCAGCGACAGGAAAAGTAAACAAACTCCCCTCGGAGATAAGCTGTGATTCACAGCTGTGCTCGGCGGCGCATCATGGCCCCGGCATCTTTGATTGCGGACCTGCTGTATCATAGAGGACGCAGCATTCAGAAGTCAAAAGTTCTGACACAGTAATGATTAAGATATGAAAAGCTGCACAGTTTGTATGACAACAATGGAGTAACAAAATATGTCTCAATGTGTATTTCCACTGAAATCCTGTAACCTTTTGGATTCCTCAGACTTTTTTTCTCTCCACTCAGTTTCATCTGTTGATCTCCCAGATACGAACTGAACACCATTCAAATGGTCTAACTGCAAAGTATTTGGCTTCATCACAGTTCTGGGAGGGCTGTTTGGTTAATTACAGTCATCATGCAAGCTTTTGGCTGCAGTAAGAGTTCATCTTGAGTGGTTGGGAAACAGCACAATGAAGTATAATTCCGGTTACATTCTTTTGGCAACAATCCATTGAGAGAGTCCATAGGCATAGCAGCCAGGGCTTCTTTGAATATAATGAAGTATGTAAATCAAAAACTGTGTGAGTTTGCCTCGCAAACAACAAGACCTGAGCAGAGTCCCTCAGTATCATTACAGCAGGATCCCTAATCTGGAGCATCAGCTTCCCTATTGACAGATTTAAGGGATTGAGGTCATTGTGTTGGGAGGATTAGTGTGCATTAGTGGACACTCTCCATGACACACTTCTGATAATGTAGGCCAAAACAGACATGGTCACTTATTTCACAAGACTGGACACATGGACTTGCGGATGGAGGCAGGTGTTTGTGGAAAGGTGTAGCTGCACATGAAAAAAGCTACTTGTGAAAATGTACTGTAGTTTTAGATGCTGTCTCTTTAAGTGAATTGATATAAAAAGTACTCTAATGAGATTTTTTTTAAAAGAGAACATAAAAAAACAGAGAGGCAGACAAAGACAGACAAACGACGACAGGCACACACCGAAGTCAGTCCTAAGATGAATAAGGAGATCACAGGTGGAGGGGAACTCAGACTGTATGGCAGCTCATTAAGACGGAGCACTTGCTTCCCCGCTACACTCGTCGCTGTCATTGCTTGTCAGCGCAGTGCCAGTGCTCGGTGTGCATCATAAGATAATGTCACCAACTGTACAAAGAAGAAGACAAAAAGCAGAGGAGAAAGTCTTTGTGTTAATGAGACAGATGGAAGAAAACAGTTTTGTTGGAGCAGATGGAGGGACAGCCATAATTGACAAAAGAGGTATCTCAACTAGATGAAAGAGTGCGTTGACAAGAGGTGAATGAGTGTGGTCACAATAATTGTTATGTTTTATGGAGACAACATAGAACACATATAATGTTTATAGCTAAGTGTGCAAGTATAATGAAACTGCAAAATGGGAGGGGAGGATAAGGGTGGGAGAAACAAGAAAGTGTTTGAATTTTTAAATGATCCCAGTTATGATTTTCTTTTTGATGCTTGGTGAAAGAATTGTACAGAAAATATTTTCCAAAGTTTTGTGCACTTTGTAATTACCCACAGACATTGAGCCAGAGCCTTGTGAGATTTTGCTATGTCAATATGAGCATCAGGAGCCTCGTCATGTCGGCATTTATAAATACATTAATATGTTCAAATAACATTTCTTTAAAACATGACAATAGAGAAATTACTGGATTTGTGAGACCAAGTTAAACAAGAGTTTAGCCATGCTAGCTGCGCTGTGGGTCGGTACTTACACACAGCAGTGCTTTGTGCCTGCCAGCATGTTGATAATGTTTACCATGATCGCCATCTTAGTTTGTCATGTTTACAAAAAGTAAAGCTAGGGCTGATGTTAATGTCATTCGTTTTTAGGTGTTTGGTCATAAATCAAAGTATTGCACAAATAAAACGTTTGATGGTATGATGGTGCTAGATAAAGATTGAAGGCTCCCCCAACATTACAATTGATGCAGCATAGAATGGTAGAAGGTTATTAACTTACATTAATATAAATGTGATTTTTGATTTACATTATTAGATAAATGGTTAAACAAGATGTGAAACAACAACAAACATCAAGGAAAATAATTCATTTTCTGTGCTGCGTTTTACCATTTACCGTTTCAAAAATTAAATAATTGTAAGCATAATAAAATGTCCATTGTAGAAAAAGGCATTAATACTTTTCTTGTATGATGTGGCGTACACATAAGTATACTGTAGACAGAGAGTGTGATGCCAAGATATATAGTTTGTTATTGAGAAACGCTTTGAATATTGAAAACAATATATACTGTATGTCCATTTTGAGAACTGTTTTTTTTCCCCAAAAAAGGAATCTACGAAAAAATTCAAAATTGACATCTTGATTTGTTTCCTCTTCCTCTCTTATTATTTTTATTTTATTACTTTTATTCATTATTATCAGAATCACCATGTGTGTAAAACACACCTGCAGATAATTAAATTCATAGTGGGTATATACGGTCCAGTTTTGGTCCTGTGGTGCTGACAGTAACACAGTCAAATCAAATGTACACATTAATTCTAGCGGCAGCTGTGTCGAGAGTTCAAGAGAAGTACATCAGCATAGTAAACAAAGATCCCTACTGCTGTTTACAGTTCATTATGGGAATTTTAATGTCAAGCTATTCTAAAAACACAGTTTGAGGAAATCTTCATGCTTTTAAGGGTATGTCATTTCCCAAAAAATGATAAAATCTGCCTCAAACTTCACATTAGATTATACAGCTGTGACGGGCGGATTAAAATAGTCTACGGGAATGAGGACTGTTGCATTTATAGTAAGCCTGCCATCGCAGATGTCACACATCACAGTAGAGATGGATTCTTTCACCTCCAGCACCATGCTTCTGTAATATGAATTTATTTTCCAAGGTTGTTAATGTGTCGCACACAACTAAACCCAGTTTGGAAAAGCCATGAAAGACTTTCTATGCCTTCTCATTATGAAAACATACTGGTTGATTGCTGTTTGGCCCTTTTTTTCTCTTATGAGCTGTACGCGGCAACATTGCAACCAGAAATAATAGTGTTGGTACCTTCAAGAAAAATGAAATGATGGGCCTGCATAGCAAGTCAGATGCACCATGGCGACATTAAAGGTGTTTGTAATGGAATAGTTGTATTCATCCCTGAGATAGCTGCAGGCGCCCGTCTGGCTTCGAAGTAACTTTTCCACCTCGTTTCAGATCTGAAGAGCAAGGTGTGTGTGTGTGTGTGTGTGTGTGTCTGAGAAATATATACAAACTCGTGCTTGCACACAGAAAGAGTGCCTCTGTCTGACTGAGCATGTCTGTGTATGCGTGAGTTAAGGATGAAGGTAAAGGAGACAGAGCTGGTCTGGCAGACGCAGCAGAAATGAGGAAATCACATGACAGGCTGCAGGGTTGGTATGGTAGAGTTTCTTGAAGCTCACACAGATGTTTGAAATATTTCCTTTTCTTTAGCTGATAGACATGTTGAAGGAAGAGTAAGCATATGATGTTTCATCTACATTGTGCCCATTTGTTTTGGAAGTATCTTGTTTAGTAGATAGTTCTCTATATCCATTTAATTCTAGACAATCATTATTTCCTCCCATTCACTCTTTGCCTCTCTGCCTCCTTCTCTTCCCCTTGATTCCTCGCTTGCTTCACACTTTATACACATGCTGCATTCATCTTGTCTACAGCCCTTAAACAAAGACTGCTTGTCTTGCTGTTTTTTCCTCACTCTCTTTCCTTCTGTCACACCTGCCACTTCACTGTATCCTCTTGATATTCCCTTCCCCTCAAGTTTTCTTTTTTTGCTGACACTGTGTTTTCCTGTGTCTCCGGGAATATCTCAGAGTCAGACACAAGGTGAAACCACAGGAACTACAGGATTTAGGACATCTTCTGAAAGAATTATGTTTATTCCTGGAGTTCCAGGGATTATAGGATCTATGCCAAGGAACTTGAAGCTGCAACAACTTATGAAGAGACCTTATTTTGGGTTTATCTTTAATTTGACTCCAATCAAATTATAATAAACCAAAAATAAGGTCTCTTCATAAGGTGTTGCAGCTTCAAGTTCCTTGGCATAGATCCTATAAGTCCCTGGAACTCCAGGAATGAACACAATTCTTTCAGAAGATGTCCTCATTTTGTGTTTTGATGATTGTGGTGGAGCACTGACTTTCTCTAATACTGTAGGTCAACTGGGTTGAGATCTGGTGGCTGCGAAGGCCACAGCATGTGATATCATGTCTCGTGTCTTTATTTGCTATTGTTTCTCTTTTCATTTGTATGTAGTTTATAATTTGTCACCCCACTGTCATATTTAAATGTTAATTCAGTCTGTTTGGCAATTGACACTATTTATTTTGACAGATTATTTTAGGAAACTTTGCATGATTTCCACAGGCCTGTGACTCAATAATTATTCTGTGTACATAAAACAATCATATTAAGTATTGATTTCTTATGAAAAACTAAATACTTACAGACTGGCTGTTTGCTGTTTGTCTTGATTGACAAAGAAAACTGGTGGTATGAATATGGTTATTGGGGTAAAAAAATGAATAAAACACATAAAGAAAACAACAACAAAACAAACAAAGTGCATTCTAAAATAAACCCTGATAACATGAACATTATCTGCAATAAACTATTGTTAATATAAGCAGGATTAAATCAAATGCTTTGTCAATATTTCATAACAATAAGATCACTTTCATTTGGGTAAAACAATATTTGTCTACATTTAAACATTCATTCATTCTCTGAATGTACTGAATTTGAGGTAAAATATCAAACGCACCTTTTTTCCAACAGGGCCAAAAAAACTACCATAGTCCCGCCCAAAGTTTTGCTCACCTCCAGTTAGATTCTAGCTCTTTTTAACACCGCTGGAGAGAATTGCTGCTAGCACATGCTAACTTTGTAATTGTCGCCATCGTGTTACTTCCGGTCCTCTTTGCTGAGGAATAATCACATTTGTCACCGTTGCCTCCAAACTCTGGACCTCGTCCGTTTGTCTGCCGCTCGTCAAAACTAACTATGGTGTCAGATGCCACTTCAAGCCTCCAGTGGACTTTCCAGACTCCAAGCTAAGGTGCCAGGGGGTCACAGATAACTTCACAGAGGTCAGTACTTTGTGCTAACATCTGAGACGATGTCTTGGCTCTCTCTGTGCAGTTTGTGTGTTTGGTACATCAGGGCTGGTTCATTGCTCTGAAGTTGCAGATGTGCTTGGTTGGTGATGGCTTGTGTCTGCTGGCTGAGTTGCCTACCAGGTGAGTTGGCACAAAGTTGTTGTTTTCTCAAATAGTTGATGAAAGCTAGTGTTGGGCTCTGTAACTAATGTGTTTTAGGGGAGAAGGTTTACTTTTGCCATGAGCTGGTTGTATGTTTGTGGGTGTGGGTCATAGCCCAGATGCCAAATCATTCCTATACTTGTGCTTAGTATACTGCGTTTTCACATAAAGCATCTGTTCCATGTATGAACATCCATATAACAAGCTATTTCACTGCAGAATCAAAGAAACCGATTGTATTCATATTTTAGCATTATGCATCTGAACTTGTTGTGCACCACTAACCAGGAGGCATGCATGCATAAAGTTGATTTGTAGGTTTGTTGCTGCTCTGTCTCACTCTTTTACTCATGCTTTATCTCTGCCTCTTGCTTTCTCCCACATTCAGCTGCGGGCCACTATGTTAATTGCGCCACAGTGCTAAACCTGTCTCATCCAGGCCAAGAAGAAAAGGCGATCCTATTTAGATAATACTAATTCAGCAGTAGTCTGTTTACTGCAGCAGTTGTCTTGATTCACTTTCCCTCTGCACTGAGGTTGGCAGCAAAGCTCTGCGGGGCGAAGGCAGCGAGTGTCACACCACCTGTGGTGTGGCGCTCCGTCAGTTGAGTTCATGCTAATTATTTGCGGTGGGGAGAGTGAAAGACTTTGAAGTGACGTTGGCAACTTGCTTTGCAATGTTTTGACAGCAGATACATCCGGTTTTGACTGACACAAATTGTATGAATTTCTCATCAAAATTACATACACAAACACACAAACATGAAAGCGCACAGTCTGAATGACACACATACAGTACCTCTATACACGCATACTTTACCTGCACAGCAAGGAAATCTGTCTCTCAGACACATGTGACAGCTTGTTTACTCTCTAAGTGATCTTTCCTCAGTATGATGCCTATGCAGGCATTCAGTGATATGAGAGATGAATACCCTGGTTACCATCAGGGCCTGGGCCTATGTGGGTCTGTTTTACACCAAAGTCAGTGTCCCGGTGTCAAACCATTTACACACGATGTGGATAATGTGCGAGTCAGACAATACATCACGTAGCTGTCAGGTTTGTAATCATCTAACATACTGTATACTGTATACATAACCTTTAATAACTAAAACTGTACAAATAAAGTACAATTGTAAGCAAAATAATGTCAAATGTTCTCGCTAAGGTAACAAGAGATGTGATGATAAAGTTGAATTGGTTTACAGTAGGATAGAAACACGAGGCCACAACGACGATATCCAAAAAGTGATTCCATATCAGCACATAAGGCCAGTAACTCAACCAATGTAACTCTGTCAACACATTTATCGCTTGTCAGTATGATGTACAAACATGATTCATTCATGAGAAGCAAATGTTACTTTTAATTCTCTTTCATGCATTAAACCATGCCAATCACTTTCTTTATAACAAAGTTGTAAGATCCAATGGCGCTGGTAAAACAAAGAGGACAAACTCCAGAAGAAGAGTTTATTTAGAAGCCCACATGTTCGCCTCAGGCTTCCATCTGGCGGTATCTGCATCAGCGCACTTGTCACCAGAACTGATGGCTGCGCTGTCCGCCACAGCTTTTAGATCACGAGGAAGACGGTGTCATTTCGAGACATGGGACTTTGATTGTCAGCATTACTACTTGCCTGAAATTGTGCAGGACTGGTTTTGGCGATCAAGCGGCGATGTGCGGGGGCGCACCCAGCAGGTGGTTGACACCCACAGGACGTCTGCAGGGCGGTGTCGGTATCAAACGTTAGCTAGCCTGGATTCAGTGGCACTGGGATGTAATTGCATTGTGTTGCATTAAAAATGAAACGAGAGAGACAGAGAGAGGGGGTGGGAGGTAGAGTGAGAAATAGAAAGTTATTACCTTTGCAGTGACAACGCACTGGCAGAGATGGAGTGCCTTTGATGGTGGGCCCAGTGTGTATCTTTGTGATGTCAAATTGGGGATCTGCAGATCATTTATTCATGAGTCTACATCTCTAATGCCTACTGGCTGGCTAAGTTGTTTGTATTGCTTGCCTCAGGCCTCTATAGTGGTTAAATTGCTCCTGAATAATTTCTTTCATTTGCCATTGTTTCAGGTTTCTTTGGTTGCAGAGGAAAACGTCCTCGCATTAATTTGCTCTCTCTTCTTGCTTTTCCTGTCCCTTGTGTCTTGCTGCTCTTCCACCAAAGGTTGAATCACTGACCGCAATACACAGTGCTGACTTCCACATCCTTGAGATGTGTTGTGTGTTGTGTCGGCATTGCGTCTGGTATCTGACAAGCCTCATTTGAGAGCTAGTTAGGTGCAGCATAAAAACGGAACGGGATGACACTGAGAACACAGTAGTCAGCTACTCTTATGCTCAATCAAACAGCAAACAAAGCAGCGGTAGTATGACAACGTACACACACACACACACCCACACACACACACACACACACACACACACAAAGCATAATTTGAACAAAGTAACTACAAAATTATATCACTTTCTTTGGTGGTCTTGATAGTTTATAGTGATGTAAAGATGAGCTGGAAGGGGCATAATGCTCAATGAGCTAAGGGCCTCACAAGTATAGTCATTGTGAGTTCCCAGGGTGGCTCAGGCGTCAAAATAAAAGTCAGAATTTAGTGTGTGTCCATGTAAATTGCACGTTTTGTCTTCTACGGTGTGCATATTTGCTCTGTAAATCACATGTGTAGGAAAAAAATCCACATGAAGAAAATCAGAAACACAGCCAATCATTTTAAGTTTGTTTCATTTGAAAAAACACATTTGCATAAATCAGTAACGTCACCCTTCCATCATAGGATCTGTACTTTTGTGTACAAAATACTTTGTGTATTGTTCACTTGCCAGGGCTCAGCCTGCCAGCTGCTGTCAATCAAACAGACACCGACATGCCCCTCGAGCAGCAAAGATGGAAAGGTGCATTTCTGATGTTTCCCCAAAGACCTTTCTTTCTTCCTTTTAATAATAAAACATTTTAACAATACATTTACAAAACACATTGACATTATTTTTGACTGCAAAATGGTTTGACTAAATGTGATTTGAGTTCGACTTTAAAATGGCTTCATCAACATAAAGAGCGAAGGTAGGAAACAGATGTTGAAACATCAGGATTAATTCAGGAATCTACTTAATTACTTAGTACTTACAGGGTATCTGCAGGGTCTTAAAAAGTATTAAACCATAGTAAATCAGTTTAGCAAAAATTAAGAGCCTTGAAAAGTATTAAAACATCTTAATCTGCATTTTATGAGGTATTATTTTTTGGAACATAGATTCTGACAGACTGTTTAGGCTTATCATCATTTATGGCCAATTTTGTATTTCTTAGACGAAATGGAAATGTTTGTTAATGAAAAGGTTTTGTTAATGAGAGAGAGTATATGTGACTATTATCACTTTTAATAAACCTTGCCTTTGGGTTAGTCACTACTTTATTCTCTTGAGTTTTGTTCCCTCCTGGCCTCTCTGGATTAGGTCAAACTACGACTGCTTTGCAATCTCCAAATAAATGTACTGGTATTGTACTGTAGATGTAATTTAAGGTGCGTTGCTGATAACCAGTTACAACTTGTGGCATTGCAGTCTTAAAATATGTGTAAAGGTCAGGAATTTAACTTCAGGTTTGCTGCATATACAATATGTACATTTCATTTTTTGTAGTTTTAATTTAAATTTACAATTGAATCACAAATTTAATATATAATATATATTATTAAGTATACATAAGTATAAAATGTACCATTTGTCAATTTCTTCTTAAAAACAATATTCTGAAAGTAAAAAGTAAACAGATCTTCTTAGTGCTTGCTGTTCCGTTTGTTGATCAGAAGTGCATGAATGTACTTGACAGGTCTTTTATATGTAAAGTCATACATGAATATTTTTGACTCTCCTGATCTTTATGACTAGACATCCACTCATGTCTAATCATAAAGAGCTCCGGTTATTAAGATAATTGACTTCTCCATGGACATCTTTTGAAACGTCCTGACTTAAAGCAGAGTCTGATGTCTGGCTTAAAAAGTTAGCCTATTTTTCCACGAATTACTTATGAGAAGCTTTTAGTATATAATTGACAAAAATGTGTTTACCATGGAACCTGCATCCATTATCTTGGCTGGAAAATTCGCAACGCGAAGTTAGAAGTTAATGTAATGATGCATTCCCTCCCCCTCCTATTTGATAATTTGACAGTTAAGAGTTTATGATGCTGTATTTTAACTTTACGAAAAAGAAGCAAGGTCTGTAGCTGCAGACCTTGCTTGGTATATAATTAGACAAAGCAATTGTATCCATGATACAGGTCTTTTTTTCTATGAAGCAGTCTGGAAGTTAACAGGCTTACACGACGTGTCAGTATGTTCTTTTAATCCTCTGGGAGTCATAATGAAACATGACAAGTGGGAGCAACTTGTATTTGTGACGCATGTCAAAAACCACGCTGACTTTAGTCATGTAACTGCTCTGCCTGTTTCAGTGGGAAATGGTGGCTGAAAATAGGAGGTTCACATATTGAGATCAAACAGTTGAGAACACAGAAAATGACAGCTTTTAATTGCTGCTCTTCTTCATAGTCTTTGCAGCGTTTCTCTGCAGCAAAGGATCTTCCTAATTCACCATATCTTTGTGATAATTGAGCCGAGGTGAACGTACATTGGATGCAGATTTCAAAGGATGAGGTGGGCTTCATGTCACGCAAGCAGTGGTCTTGATTTCACACTGTGGTTTCAGTTGGATCAAAATGTCAGCCAAATACCTAAAATGTAAATGTGTGCCTCCTGGGTTGTGAAGTGTCTTTACATATGTCCACTATTCTCAATCTGAGACATCAGAGTGGGTGGGAGTGCGTATTTGTGTGAGGAGACGTCAGTTCATATGAAACAAACTTTCTGAAAATACTAATATTTTCAGAAATATTATATTGCAATATTCATGGTTGCCTTGTCAGATGACTCAGAAGTGCTGAATCACTTCCTGAGGTGAATAATTATCTTACTGGCGTCCTGGAAGCAAAGCAAGCCTGTAGTCTGAAGAGAAAAAAAACACGCAACAAGGGCAATTTGCATTCCTGTGGCCTTTTCCGTACATATGCTGCATCCTTTCTTAACACATTTTCACCACTGAGACTCTTATGACCACACAATAGACAATAATGTGTTTGACACCATATCAATATTCTGTACAGATGGTACCACCTTCTGGAGCTTTGGTGTTTCAACGGCAGCCAGCAATGTACATATCTAAATCATCACATTTGGTCAATTTGCTGTCTGTAGTATATCTACATGGAGAACAAAATGCGACTGTCACTCTTTAAAAGGAACAGTAAACATTTACAATTATAATTATGTATGTTGTCCTGCCATCTCCTCATAGAAATGTCATCAAATGCTGTTAATTACTCGTTAGTTCTTTCATTACCTACATTTTATTATCTTTATTTCTATGTTCAGATGCTGGCCTTTCAAGGTGGTTTGGCGGGGTTTCATCACATGGGAAAAGGTCCCAATAAGGAACAAGGGATTTAGTCTAATACTGTTGCAGAAGTGCTGAACATTTAGCTGAATTTATACCATGAAGCTTTCACTTAACTTAGACTACTCAAAGTGAAAATACAGTTTTTGTATTGTTTACATACAGAAATAAAGATTGAAATACAGAGCTTGTGTTTTGTGTATTGATCAGCAGGATTTTGTGTCTTATTGCGTTGAACATGGTGAAGCTGCTCTCTTGTATTTTCAGGTCCTCATCTTGGTACTGCTTGTGTATTGCCATAGCAAACTATGCCATGTGGATCTGTTATATTTCCCTGGTCCTCTTGATTTTATTTGCAGCTTGTAGCCTGCACCATTCTGTTGTGTGGACGTCTGTATGAAACGTTTTTCATATTTTCACATGTAGTGCATATAGATATGGGAGAATTGGGATTCCAAATCAAGTTTTTCTGTACCTTTAACCAGTGTCTGACATATTGTATAACTTTAACCAGTGTCTGACATATTGTAAAATGACTGTAATTTCACAAATTTGCTTTCTTTTTATTCGCATAAAAACAGTGTTATGCTCCAAATAATTCTCCCTACACACCAGTGGAACACCCACACAGGTGGGGTTTTTTTTCCTCATTATGCCTCTTCTCAGGAGTGTGTGGGCATGTACACACTGTGTTTGACTGATAGCTCTCTCACTCTACTGTTGCACCTGTGGCATTTTTCCAATTGGTGACTTCATGTAGTTCTCAGCATACTTTGCCCATTTTCTACCAGAGCAAAGGTCTAACCAGACTGACTGAGCACACCTGTGTGGATGCGCAGGGCCTTTAAATGCCTATATGAAAGATTGGTCGGCAGTCGTTTCATGAAAAAAACCCTCAGTACACAAAACCAATCAAGCTAAACTGCCTAATGTCAGCAGATGACTCTTCACTTGTAAAAAGCCAGTTTTATAACACAGCAGAAACTGAAAAAAGTTAATTTTTGTTTATGTTTATGTTGGTCACTTTAAACTCACCTTAATTGCAGTGGCAAACATAGTCTGTTACTATCATGTTTTTCTAGTCCAAGTCCATGCATAGTGAACACATGGGATTTTTACCTGCCGTAACCATGCATTCATCTGTCTGCTCACTATGAACCAGTTTGTTTTCATCATCAGCTTTTCTTTGTTTTGAAAGTTAGCAGGGACATTTTGGCGGTGGTTTTGTTGGTAGGTAGCCACCAGCTTAACAGCAATAGGGTGTTTCCTCAACTGTTGAAGCAGTCTGTACAGTACATGGCAAAATTGGACAAATAGGACTGAACTTTGAATAAGTAGGTGTAACTTTGCTGAAGATAAGTAATTAATTGTGTTATTTTTCAAAATGAGTTCATAAATGAATCAAAGATGGCATCGATAAAACTAATTAGGGCATGATTCACATCTGTCAGCTGCAGAACTTTATGCTGCCTGAGGTTTATGTGACGATGTGCTTCATAGACTGTGCAGTTATCTACATGCACAAATACTGTGTGATGTCATGTAGCTATTTAATTACCTTTCAGGGTGTTCTATATCTCAAGAGCTCCAAATGTAGTTTGATCTATCCGTGGCTGTATTTACAAAGCTTTGCCATTGAACCTTCTGGCCGCAGCATTATTATTTTAAATAGCGTGGTACCCATTATGCATTTATCTCTGTCAACCGTGGTCCGATAAGAACAAAAGTGCAGATAAAGACGGGAGACACTCGGAGATGTCGCAAAACAATTAGGACAACCCCCTAAACAATTGACCCCGTAAATGATAATCAGTCAAGAAGCACTTGAGTCGTCTGGCATTTTGTCAGCTGAATCACTGCCCTTTTTTGTTTCTTAGCTGCATCAGTGAACACAGTGAACAGCAGAGTAACAGCTTGGCAGGCTGTAAACATTCACAAACTTGCCTCCAAATGTCCTAACTACAACTAATTGTGATGGAAACTATAGTCTTACAGGTAAAACATGAGACTTTATGATTATAGGACCAACAGATTCAACCCACCCTAAATACACTGGTCCGACTGGTCATGGTTAATTGGTTACCAAATTGATAACCACGACCAGTGGTGCAGAGTCAGACAGGAGCTGGTGCCTTGGACGGCTCCCTTGCAGTTTACAGCAGCAAGATCAGAACCTTGGTGAGCGGTGGCTCCTGAAAATACACCTTTTTAATGGCAGTTTGATTCATCATAGCAGGAAAAGCACAGGTGTAACTAGTAACATTGATTTCTCTATTACATCTAACTGTGCTAAACAAATACTAAACACACATGGATACCTGACGTCACATGACGTGAACACATGAGTGAGCCAGCGTAGACATAGCAGGGCCCTGGAACTGGAGCTCCTATTGTAATTGGAGCGCAGCAATTATAATTGTGGTTAGCTACATCTGTGCTTTCTCTGCATCGATGTGTGAAAATATCTGTCACGATGACTTTGCGCAAATACCAACTGACTCCAGTCAACTTTCTCCATTTTTAAACGCTTCCGTGTAGCATTTCATAGTGAGTTGCTTAAACGTTTGCTTTAATCATTGTCAATTTTGTTGCTGTTATTTTTGACATGGGGAAATAGCCTTGACAATTGGCACAGTCCTGTTTAGTTGTATGGTAATGAGACTGAAAACTGTTTATTTCGCTTTGTGTATATACTGCAAATCATGTGAAGCACCGACTAAGAGGATGTGACACATTCCTACATATTTTTCTTTTATCGGTTGTATAAAGAAGAGCTGCAAAAAGTGACCGCTGCTAAGATGTACCCAGACACTCAGCAGGGCAATTGGAGCCACCAGAGCATTACAAGTTTTATATGGAAAACAGTAGGACGTCTTACCCAAGAACAGTCACAAAGTCGAAACAAACATGCAAGTACACCCGGCTCTCTGCAGAGTCTGTAATCATGCATGCAGGCCCCATGGTCTGTTTCACGCAGGCTTCATCCTCCATCGCAGCCTCCACACATCCTGCTGAGCTCTCCGACCCGTTCGTCTAGGGCTCTGAATTCCTCTAGCCAAGCAGAGGAGCCGTAGTGAGAGAGCAGACACTGCTGAAATAAGAAACTAGGGACCACACGCACACACAATCACACACTCTATTCACAAACACTAGTAGTACAGAAGAAGTGAGGAATTGAAGTGTAAAAGTGAAAACTGCTATTCTAGACCCAAAGTAAATTTGAAGTACCATATTTGTCATTTCAAAGTGATTCCACAGTCATTCCCATTTTAGTTTACTTTACCAGTGCTTATGTTTAATATTGGTGTCATACTATTTAAATACCTTGTGCACAACTTCAGTTATGTCTACTCAGTAGCCACCAGCTGGTTCTCTTTATCCCACTTGTACTGACAGTACCTGACTTGTGGAGCGCCGGCATCTGGATGGATGAAGGGAGAAGGAGAAGGAGAGGAAGAAAGGAGACAATTTGCTCCTGTAATGGGTCTATTGTGTCCCCACATGCTCTTTTCCTTCCCTCTAGTCACTAGAGGAGGCATGTGTTGCGCTTGGAGACAGATGGTTTGAAGCAGATTTCTGTTGGAGCCAGGAGGGAGACGCAGGGAGGTAGCGGGAAAAAAACAAAAGTGCGAGGACAGTGGGAGAGAAAAAGAAAGAAGTGAAGACATTATGCTCTGCATCCAGAGCTCGACATTAGAAATTCTTAGATTTTTACGTCACACAGCCGTTATGCTACATCCTATGTATTTTAGACAGGATGAAGAAACCTGAAAGAACCTCACTTGAATTGTTGGAGATGGGAGACTTATTTAAATCGATGAACATGATTTTTCTTGGTTATGATTCTTCTATGATTTCTTTTATGAGTCTTTCCCTGTTATTCGTATTTCCGAGCCCAGTATCCTTGGGAAGTGCATTCACATTGGACAATGGTAATTGTCATGCTAATCGGACATTCTAATCTTTAGCAGATAATGTTTACCGTGGTTGCCATCTTAGTTTAGCATGTTAGCATGCTAACATTTGTTATTTACCACTGAAACCCAAAGTACAGCTGAGGGTGATGGGAATGTCATTAGTTTTGCAGGTATTTGGTCATAAACCAAAGTACTGGACAGATTTAAATTTTGACTTGATGATGCCAGATGATGCTTCATCTTGAGGGAAATGTCTGGACGAAGTGTTTCATCAGGACATTTCAATCTGAACCAAAAGAATGTCAACATGGTGGTTCTAGAGGAAGGTCAAGAGAATACCAAAGTGGTTATGATATATTGTTTTTGAACGAAGAATTTCTGTACCAAATTTGGTGCCAACCCACCCAGTAGATATTAATAAATATAGTATTATAATAACAGTATATGCAATAGTAATAGTATA
This sequence comes from Gadopsis marmoratus, assembly GCA_036023855.1. Taxonomy (NCBI): domain Eukaryota; kingdom Metazoa; phylum Chordata; class Actinopteri; order Centrarchiformes; family Percichthyidae; genus Gadopsis; species Gadopsis marmoratus. Next base: position 22,553 of record JAVQJF010034987.1, on the reverse strand, counting down.
GTATATTTCACTGGATAACTGAAAACCTTGACCTGCTAGTGGTGCTAAAGGAAGAGTCAGTGATCCACAAAGATTTATCCCCATGAATATCATGACAATCCATCCAGTAGTTGTTGAGACACTTCAGTCTGGTTATGGTGTACTGACCAACCAACCAACATTGCTGTCCCTAGAGAAAATGACGTGTTGACACTGCAATGTGTCATTTTCTGTTGTGTTGACGAGAATCCAGGATCAATATTCTGTCTGGCAATACAGTTGTATTATTACTTACTGTATATGCTCTGATAAACAATTCAGTAAAGGCTACAATATATGGACTTTAGTACCCTCAAACACAGCGTCCTCAATATATATTTTCACGTGGAGTTACAGTCTGTAAGGACCTAACCTTTCCTGGCATTAATATCAAGACTTATACTGGCCATCAATAATACTAGTTTCAAGTGAATGGTGCTAACTGCTGCCAAGTTGAAAAAGGGATTTATCTAAAAGCCACAACTGGTCACTATTGGGCTCCTGATTAATTCTGCAAGCTATGCAGCAGGTTGTTTCGGCCTCCAGAGTCACTTAATCGTTGTCTCATTTGCTGCATAAGTAAAATGACATTTCTCTGCTGGTGCTGCAGCTTCCTCCCAGGTGGTTGGTAAAATGGCATACCAGAATTATTTCCACATTTAACACTTTTAATTGAGCTGCCATGTGCTCCAGAAAGTGTTTCTCCTGTCCTCTGCTGAAGCTCCATTTTGGCCATCCATCTGTATTCCAGGGCTGTCTGCAGGTTTGTGAGTCTTTCCGTGGAAAGGCTAAACATCTGGCTGTTATCTGAACTGCTTACTGTAATAGGGTTAATTGAATCAGTAATCTATTTACACTCTGCCCTCAATTACTGGCTTAATCAAATGCTGAGTCACTGTGGAAGTCAGTTAGCACTCAGGTAGAGAGCTATCACGTTCTGCATTAAAACCATAGCTACTTGTATATGGAAATACCAGATTTAGCTGTACTTGAATTTTTTGGGGGCATTTTGCCTTTACTGCTTAATCACAGCTGCAGAGAGACAGGAAAGGTGGAAGATGACAGCATTTTGCATATGGTACGCCCTCTACCAGGTGAGCTAAAGGGGCAGCCTGCTCTTGATTATTCTTATTACCTTATTACCTTATTCACACACAGGAATTATGAACATCGTTTTTTAAACAGGTGGCATGACAAAAACCTGCATAGCCAATTTTATTACTTTGATATTAAACTTGTCTTGTGCGAAAGCGTTACGTGTTTGGAAAAAAACTAAACTATAAAAAACGTTTTTTGCAAAGGACCGCATGACCACTGCAGCGTCGCCGGTTTGATTCCTTTGTTGCATGTCATACCCGTCTCTTTCTCCCTGTTTTTTTCGGTCGGTCTCCTATCTGATTAAAGGTGGAAAATAAAAAATACAAGGGGTCACATAATAGTGCACGCAGCCTTGAAGCTGCAGAGTTAATGGTAGGCTACAGAAAGCCCAGCTCACTGACAGAGGGGCAGAAGGGGCTTGACAGGGTATGTCAGGGCAGCAAATAAATGTTTGAATGGAAGAGTGGGCCCAAAGAAAAGCAGCGTGTACAGGCTGACAGGTTTACACCACCCAGATAATGGAGCTGCCAGAGGTTCGCCTATATTACATCTTACCTTACCAAAACACAATCACAAGAAAACACATTCACTTGCACATGCACACACACTCCTGTACACAAACATGCACATACAGTCATACACTGGTGTGCCACATACATACGCCTCTTGAGCTCTTTAAGAAATGGATGCTTGAGAGTAAGACAGGTAGACAGAGAGAATGCATGAGTAGGGTTGGATAGGTGCGAGTAGAGAATGCTTCATTGATTAGAGGCTAAGGCATAGGGCTCCACTGACAAACCACCTCTCCATGTACTGGTAATATTCCCTGTTAGCTCTTAGAAACAGGCTGTAATTTGATAAATTGCTGGGCTGAGATGAAGTGAGAATAGACTTTACAGGGCAGGGTCCTCCCATCCTAGGACACCGATCATCTGATCCCTTTTTACAGCACATTAAATATAGAGGACAAGCCTCCCATGGCTTCACGTTAAGAAGACATGCTAACGACTCGTGTTGCCAGGAAAAGAGGAGGATTAAAAAGCAAGAGGCCGAGAGATTGTCAAAACCGAATGGTAGGAGAATTTCAGGATTTTAGTTTAAATTGGTTTGAAAAAAAGTTTTACAGTGATCTGCCACCTCTCATATGTAGTTTGGATTGGTTGTTTCACAGGTCATCATCACAGCCTGCCTCCTGCCTCACAATGACAATGTAAAGATGTTGATGTGAAGCAGGTATAGGTTTAACCACGCTCACCATCATAGTTTAGCGTGTTAGCATGGTACCCTTTGCTAATTAGCACCAAACACAAAGTACTGTATAGCTGTGGCTGTTGGGGATGTCGGTAGTTCTGCAGGTATTTAGTTACAAACCAAAATATTGAACAAATTGAAATATTATACATCCATGTTGTGGGTACCACATTTCATGACAATCTATTCAATAGTTTTTTTGCGGTTGTGGACTGAAATGTCCAATGTCACACTCATGATGGAACTAGAAGGAAAGTACGATTTTACGATTAATTCTCTGGGCATCGCAGACATCTGGCTCTAACTTTCATGGCAGTCCATCCAATGGTAGTTGAGATATTTCAGTCTGGACCAAAGTGGTGACCCGACCGACCGACAACCACATCCCTTGCTGCGAACATGGCTAAAAATATAGTTTACGGTATATCATGCATTCAAGTCAAAAACTGAAAGTTCATCAGTTTTGATCATGAATCGTTAAAGTCCTGTTAAGTAAAAAGGCAAAACATTCTCTGTTTTTAGTGTCTCAAAGGTAGGGGATGTGCTTTTTTTTGGTTTTGAACTGTTGAATAAAATGGAACTGAAAACAATAGTTGCATGCAGCCCTAATACAATGCACAGTACAATAAAATACTATAACACCACACAAACCTCAGCCTCAAAAGTGTCTTAGTGTCTATTAGTCTTAGGGGGGAAAAGGGGGATAAAGAAACTTCAAAAGCTTTAAAAAGGTAACATTGTTCAAAGGTATTGCATTGGATTGCATTAGATTGTAAAGGTTTTGCTGTAACAATTGTGTCTGCCTACGGTATTTTGTCATTGTCAGCATAGGACCAAGGTGTGATCTTTTCTATAAACAGAAGTAATATCTGAGGAGCTTCAATTTCACAATAGGATATATTGTGCTTTAAAGTGCCAGTTGAAACGTGTACATGTATGTATAATGCAAAATCAGCCACAATCTAGGTTGACTGTTACTGCTTAGCACATGTAGACTCATAGTAAATCAAAGTGTGGCTCCAGCTTGTGGAACAAAGTGTAAGTACTTACTGAAGGTATTTTCAGTGATAGAGTGCTAATTTTTGAATACGATTTTCAACACAGCACATTGTTTGTGATACATCCTTGTTAGGGGTACTCCAAATAGACTCTCACAGTGTGGGGCAACACTGTTCCTACAATACATTGTTGCATGTATCTCAAACTGAAATCTGTAAGACAACAGATTTCTCTATTGGACACTGTGATATGTGGCAAATGTCAAACAATACTGAATTAAAATGTGTACGTCTGAAGACATTCACATGCAGAACTGATATTTGTTTGCCACTGAAGCCTCATGTTATAAACAAAGTTTAAACATATGCTCTCCCCAAGAGTGCAGATACCAAGCTGCAGAAACCGCGTGTGTGTGTGTGTGTGTTTTCTCCTGCTGGCATTGTATATTCTGTAGATTTTTTACCGGGAAAGCGCTCGGCCAATATTTTTCTATCGCTACACGAAACGCACACACACACGAACAAGGCTGCCTACTTAGCAAATGAACAATAGCAGGCCCAGAATAAAACACGGCACACATTTGGTGAAAGCAGCTTTGTATTCTGGGTACCTGCTAGCAATTTTATTTAATTGTTTTAACCTTAATTTATCCAGGGAAGGATGACTAAAAATGCTCTGTATAGGGTTTGTTTATTGTAGTTAAATCAGAAGCAGATTAGAGATATTTGCGTCCCTCTTTAAATGGCAAAAACTGAAATGCAGTCTATGTTTGAGGCATCTTCTTTTTTACCTAGGGTGCTTCTTTGCCTGAATAACACACCCCATTACATGCTGACAATACACCACCCAACACAGGACAAGAAGTTTAACAACCTCAGACTGACAGCTCATCTGGATGTATGTAATTGTGTTTTCTGTTTAAATGAACAGATGTTTGAGGTAGTGGAAAGTAGCCCTTCTTGTCACAATTTAGGATGACAAATACTAAGGACAGACAGTAAAAAAGTAAGAAAAAAAAACAAGTTTGAGGCCGTAAAATAGCAAGCCCACTTAAAAATCATCTAAATGAAACAAATTGTTCTGCTGCCATGTTAAAATGCAGGATTAGCATGCCAATGCAGCCTCTCCTGTGACTTCATAGAACTGATGGGAAAAAACATCTCTTATCTCCTGTACCAGTAATTTGTTGTTAATAAATCCCAAAGTTATTTTCTTAAAACAAATATAACAAAGAGAAACAAATATTTTCTTCACACCAGTGCACAATAACAGAACTAGTAGGTGCTGGGTTCTGGATAGACCACAGCTCACTGTGGTCTATCCAGACAGACGGAGCCTAGAAACACAAAAACCAAAGGGTGGTCTCCTGTCATTTTATTGGCAGCAAATACAGACAAAGGAATGCGAGTGTGCTCTCCATAAATACATGTCACCAATAATTTAGGTGGTTGCTTTAATTTACTGTCAGTCATTTGTATTTATAGGAACAGTTTTACATAGCACTTCTATGTCACTGCAAAATATCATTTTGTACTTGACTACGGCACATAATGGTGAAATTATTTCTCAATTTTATTCTGTAGTCATTTGCAGAGCATTTCTTCAAAATGGTGGCTGTAGGATGAACTGAGCCAAATGCCAGGGCTCCGACATCATGCCAAGGGTATTAGTGATGCAAGTCAGGATGAGCATAAAGCTCTCCTTGTTCATCAAGTGCAAGTACTCCAGCTTCTCTGCAGTCTATTGACTCTTTCTTCATGGCTTCTAGTAGCAGAATGGCTCATTTCACCATGTTGCATTAGCAGGTGATTGTGTTGCTTGTGCAAAGGCAGCCCAACTGGGGTTTGAAACCAGGCCAAGGAAGTTTGAATCTCTACAGTGCCACTTGAACTCACAGAATCCACACAAGGGGATGTCACAGGCAGTGGAGTATAATATAGATGTCCAGAGCCGACCCTAAGAATCTGCATCAGGGCTGATCCGGGTATATTTTAATGGATCATAATCGGCCAAAATTAACCTAATCAGAGGGGTGTTTCAGTTCCAACAATTCCAACAGAGTTACATGTCTCGGCTCGAGCTGATCGTGTCACGTCAATACACCAGCACCACCCACACCACACTTTATGTAAACAAGGTTACTGAACCCTGTTTATAACAGTAACTTTAGTAAAATAGATGTAAAATTGAACAAAGATAATGTGTTACTTTTAGGAGGAGGCTGGCTAGAAGGAGCACATATTGGCACAATGCCACTGGCATCTGTCCACTGCAGATGCATTATCCACAACCTGGATGAGTAACTAGTATAAATCTGTGTATTAATATATTATAACATCAAATAAATAATAATCGAATAATGGAATAAAATAGTATCATGTTAGTATAATAAAAATATATAAATTATTTAATGTTGGTATATTAATATTATGTCCAGTTGGACAATACTTGCAGTTTAAGAAATACATAACCAACATTTATAAATTTAGTAGGTTTTGTTCTTACATCTTGAATGATTTCTGTAGCACGTCAACCTTCTTTTGATTACGGTTGGATGTCAACTTTAGTTGCATACTGTGCTCCTAAAAAAAAATCTCCGGCTCGCACGTACATCTATTTTTAGGGGCAAATGTGAGTGAAAGAGAGCCCTGCCGGACCCAATATTTTAATTAAGTAGTTTGTGAAAAATACGGTGGGTGTGTAAGTTGAAGAAGGCTACAACTGTTATTTCAATGTGTCAGAGATATATTTAATCAATTGGATTCGATATTGGCAGATACCAAATATTATAAGACTCGGACCGGAATCAGGACCAAAAATACTTGATCGGGACATCCCTGAGCTGGTCACTTAATTTCCCATGTTTCAGCATGCCGCAACCAGCTGCATCCACTTGACTCACTACGAGAGGCATTATTGGTCAGACCTAACCTCAATATCTAGTATATGAAGAAATAAAATATGTCATATGATATAGATGGATGGATTGACTTGATATAGATGGATGGTTTGACTTTGGCTTATGCTGCGCAGGTTTTTCCAGTAATTGTATTGTTATTTCTTCTTTTTTCAACCTAAAGAACACGTTCTTTTGCCACGAGATGTTTTGGAGACAGCTACAACAAAGCTTCACCAGCTAATTTGCTGCGGGTTATTCCTGATTGACAACTTGAAAGGTTTGGTGCTGTGTAGATTTAGATGAGGATGAGCAGATAATCGAAAATGTTTTTGTTTTTCTTTAATGCAGCAGCTGTTTAGGCATATAAATATTCAACGTGTTAACAGTAACCTATTAACACATCAATCTGGTTTTTTTGATTCCTGAACTTTCCCTCTCCGCAAAACTATTTCCAACAACCATTCTCTTAGCCTGGTCTGTCAGTATGACATTGTGCTGCAGAACAAAGAAACCAGCGAGCAAGCCATCATTATCACTTCAGGGACCCAGAATAAACATTCCCCCTAGGACGCTGCAAAACACAGACCTAAAAACAAAAATACCATCAGAGAAAAATAAGCAAAAAATAAATTCCAGAGGAGAGTAGAAGTGGCGCTTTATATTTAGTGGAAGGGGGTGTATTAACAGCTGCAGCCCCATCTCTACTCGGAGCTCAATAAGGCCATCGCCATAGGGATTTCCAATGAACAACTGCAACTGCAAGTAGCTAAAAATGCCATGATTCGGTTCCCTTAATGAACTATTCGTTGTTCTTCAGAGCTGCATCAAGTCACTAAGGCCTGATCCATCTAACCGTTTGTAGACGGAGCCGGGTCAAAGGCATCTTTTTAAAAAAAATTGGTCTGTCTTGTCACCAATAGCAGTGTTTCAATGTCAGCAGAATAAAGAAAACAATACCACATTCAACCCTGTTTTAATTGCACCAGACTAACCCATAAATCACATTGACACGCACACATCAGCAAACACACACACAAACACACACTCACACAGGATAATTCTCCTCGGTTTATCTACACCCACCCGATGACAAAAAGCATGCAGTATGCCAATGGCAATACGCACTGACTGGTGTGCACAGTCACATGTGAACAATAGTAGCTCAAAGGTCTTGCAAACCCTTATACCTCTTGTACCTTTTAGACTGTACCCAGATTGTTTCTAAAATACATTTGGCTTAAATTAATGAACAGAACAACAATACTTCATTATTATGTGTCAGACTGTATGCGTGCAAACACACTTGAATACAGGCAAAGTTTAAAGTATGCACATGGATGCAGACAGCAGAAAATAGATTGGTCTGTGTATTTAAAAAGGTGGGACATCTTTGCATATGTTTTTTTGTATTTTGTTTTCAACATAAAGCTGTGAGGTAAAGAATAAAGAAACACAGGAATCTGCTGGACATGCAGACCACCATTCCACCACCTTTTGCCTTAATCACTCTTTGTTTTACTACTTACTACAGTTAATATAGTTATTCAGTCGACAGCCATTGAAAACTAGCACTGAAACAATTAGTCAACCATGTAGTTGATCAATCTGTAGCGGTTGTGATGACTGATTAGCATAATAATTTAGGTCATTTATTTAATAAAATGTGTCAGAGAAAAGCAGCAAATCATCACATTTGAGAAGCTCAAACTGTTTTATTCAATATGTAAATGTCTCATTTGGCAGTTGACAAAACAAGCAATCTAATCACCTCTTTGGTAAAATGTGGGCATTTTTAGCCATGCTAAAATGCCATGCACTCATGTCTCTAGAGATGGCAATGTGGGTCATTTGGTCCACCACTTTGGTCCAGTCTTAACAATCTCAACGAGCATTAGATGAATTTCCATTAAATTTGGTACAGACATTCATGGTTCTCAGATGATGCATCTTAATGACTTCACTTCATAAATTATGATCCCCCTTCACTTTAAATCTAGCGCCACCATGGGTTTGACATTTGTGGCTTTGAGTGAAATGTCTCTACAACTGTTGGGTGGACTGCCATGCTACACACATTCAATCCCCCCTCAGGATACATTGTAATCACTTTGGGAATTCATCTAGATTCACCATCAGGCCAAAATGTCAAGTCGGCCAATACTTCGATTTATGACCAAATACCTGCAAAACTAATGACATTCATCCTCGGCTGTAGTTTGCGTTTAACATTTAGGTCAACTGTCTGGAATCACTCTAGATATTTTGCCATTTTGTATCCGTTTGTGAGTCATAGCAGTTTTGTCAGCAGTGACAGAGATGGGCATGAGGTGGTGAGTTGATAGGTGACATCAGCAGTATAATTGGTGATGCTTGCCCGAGCCTGCATGCCAAAGTGAAGAAATGGAAAGGAGAGGAAAAGGAGAGAAGGTCGTGTTGAGGATTGTTGGCATAGCAACGGTAGAAGATTTGTGAAATGGGATAACTAGTGATGTATTGGCATAGTGAATGTCAGTGGAGATGGTTCGTAATGGTGACAGGGGTCCGTTCCATTACAGCTGACAGCAGCTGTCAGTTAGTTAGCGAGTGCGAGTGCAGACCCAGAGTTCCCTGTGTCAGCAAGAGGAGTACCTGGCACTTCAGTTTTGAGGACACAGGCACAAGTCTAAGATGGTTAAGACTGAGGAGTGAAAGGCAGCTGTAGAGTGCGTCAGTGGCAGGGAGTTAAGTCTCAGTGGAGCAGAGTGGGCTGTTTGTGGTCCATTGCAATAAGAACGTCCACTGAAATGGTCTTACTAGTAAGAGGTTAAGAGTTTTGGAAAGGAATAAAAGAAGCAAGGTAAGTGAATGACTACAGATGGATAAGTTGTGGCCTATTGTCAGAGGGGAGTCGACAGTAAACGGGGAAAAAGGGGACAGACAGTTAGTGATGGCCTGGAGGAGTAAAGGTGGGTTAAATGAAGATCAGGAGGATAAGTGTTGGCCCTGTTGGAGGCAAAGAAAAGCTCTGCAGGGAGAGGAGAGAACAGTCTGTGGGGTAACAACAAGTCAAAGTTAAGGAAACAACAGTAGGACCAGAAGCTGACAGAGCTGACCTTAGTAACTAAGTCTTCTTGCAGAAATTCCACTTGAAATGAATAATGAATACCGCCAGAATGTCAGAGACCATATTAGAGAATGGGTTAAATATATTATTGGTAATGTTAAAGTTTTAGACAAGTCACTTATATTATTGGTATAGCACATTTGATACACAAGTGCTTCACATAACGCATTAAAACATAACAGAAGAGAACTGAAACAGCATAAACATTAAAATGCAAATTAAAAGAAGAGAAATTTTTTAAAAAGGAAATTAAAACATTAAGAGAAGAGACATAAATACAGGATAATAGAACAAGATGGTTCACGAGTATTTAAGGTCAAAGTCAAAGGCAGTGCAGAACATAAACGTTTTTCATGGTCTTTGTTAGGACTCCAGCAGCAGCAGTCTGAATGTGCAGGAGTGGTCCGAGACCATTACAGTAACCTAACCTGGTGGAAATGAAAGCATGGAGTCTTTGAAGTCCTATGTGGGCATGAATCCTCTGATTCTTGCTGTGTTGAACTCTGAGGGTTTTGGTTATCAGAGACAAAGAGCGATTTTGTCACTGTGTCATGGAGCCCAATCCAGGTTTCCTGTCCAGCAGTACTGTCTGGTGAACTGTCTCAGAAGCAGCACTGAGATATAATAAGACTAGAAGTGAATTTCCAGTCAATCTGTCAGCTGAAAACATTTTTAAAGATGCTTGTTGTTAGACAATCAAGGCAGCAGGTGGATGGCTTAAGAAGCCAGAGTTCTGTTGTCAATACCATCAAATCATATTCGTTCCATGTAGACGTGAGTGGCTGATCTAAAACCTTGCCTTTTATTACTGAAGAATTCAACAAACAAATGACATTTCTCTGTGGCAAGTTGAGATGCAATTAGTGTGGGGATATTTGTCAGGCTATCAATGTTACTAAAAAGAGTATCTGGGTTTTCCACCCAGATGAAGTCTCATTCACAGCACATGACTTCACTGTTTCAGTGAGTCTGGGGAAGGTGATGTCCATTTTAATTGTGTCAAATTAAGTTGTGTTGAGCTAAATCACCAGCAGATGATATCGGCAGGGTTTCATGGAGTTCACAAGCGTAGAGTGCTTTTCCAAAGCAAATATGCTTCGAGAATGGCCAAATTCTGTAGTTATATATGACAGTATGTGAAATTCATCAGTGCGGATGAGCACAGAAACATGGTGTCGTCCAAAGCACTGCTGTCAATACTCCAATAATTTGCTGTTTGCGAACTGAAGGCAGCTGAACGTTGATGTTCACGGGAGTTTAAGATATAAATTACACTCCAAATGAATGGTGACACTCATAAATATCCACCATTTAGTTGTGACAAGGAGCCACCTTGGAAGCCCTGCATTTAAAAAATAATAGCTAGATGAAAACAAAGCAGAGAGCAAAAGAAAGTAGTATCTGTTTTTAAAATCATAGATAAAACATTGAATTAGATTTGATTTATTGTTTGACCATCACAGCATCACCAAATCCTCGTAGAGATTCAAAATGTTAATTTAGATATTGTACAGACTTTTATTTTGTACACCTGAGATACATTCACTTAATCCAAAAACATACCGCTGTCCTGAGGCAGGTTTGTAAAAAATCATGATCACAGTGATCCTTCATTGTATTTTTTTAAATAAAATGTTAATGCTTAGACTTTCGTGGTAGCCTGGGGACATTTCCAATGCACAGGTCTTTGGGTTTGTTTTAATTAGGGTGCAAATTATATCGGAGTGGATTCATAGGTACAGTAAGTGGGCAAAGCAAATTACATAGATACACAATAAAGACTGAAATAAGTAATCTCTAATTAGGTTGGCCTTTCAGAAAGGGGAGCATGTCTGTGATCTTGTGGAAGAAGACTAATTGTATGAGAGGGTTAGAAGCTTTTTAGGGCTCTGGTGTCTTTGACTTGCCCTAGAACCTTTTATCAGCCAATTATGATACACACAGGTATTATTAGGCTACATGGTGGTTAATGCAGATGATAATAGTGTTCATTATGCTCAACTTTATTCCTGCCTCTACTGGATACAGAATTACTTTTTAATAGTTATCAGTTTGACTTCTTATACTTACAGTTGTCTGTCTCTCACTCACCACCTTTTTTCCTCCACTGACAGGTGTTGATAAATTATCATTTAGTATCTGGGATGGCAAGATTCTTTTGTGCTTTTAATAGCCCCTTTGTCGGCATAGTAACATCTGGCCCCTATGAGAAGCCTTTCCACACAAGTACACACATACACACACACGTTTTTCGCTTTTTATCTAATTCTTATCAGTGTGGGGTACAAAAACTCAGTATATGAGTACCAGCATCCATTGTTTTAAAACGCTCTTGCAAAACAAATAACAGAAAAGACATCTCTTATGAGCATTTTGTCTTTCACAGACAACACGCCTGCATTAGGTAGAGAGAATGCATGGCTGTCTGAATGTATTGGTGGTTTAGAGAGTTGGAATGATAGCTGCAAGATAACTTGTCTCTCCTGCTTCAGCTGGCAGCTGCACCGACTACCAACAACAGGCACTTTTGATATTTGATGAAGCCACTGTCTGTGTACTCGCATAAACCAGTCAGATGAGCAACACTCGACAGACCGAGAGAAGAATACAACAGCCGGACCAATGAATCACACAGCCACATGGAGAAGAGTCACCTTCAGTTTTAATTAGTCCAGCAGCCAGTTTTAAAACAGAGATAGAAAACGATGGACTCGACCAATACTGACACATGATAAAAGGAAGAAGAGGTCAGACTTTGGGCTTTCACTTCAGCCTGTGATCCCTTGTTAGTTCACTGTCTTGACTCTTTTTTGGGATCCAAAATGTCATATACAGTAGTTTAAGAAATGAAGATGTGTTCATGGTGTCCACCTAATTCAGGCCATACAAACTGTAAACTGGACTGATATTTATGGGACATAATAAATGAAGGAATTGATACATACATTATTTATGTGATTGTCTATTGATTCTCTTGATGGCTGTCTGTTTTTTGTTGAATATAACTAATTTATTTTCTAATTGTAATATCAGGCCATATCAAGATTTAAAGTAGTGTAAAAGTCTACTTTATGTAAAGTATGCAACTGATCATAAGAACGTAAGAAGGGGAAATGTACGGGCTAACTAAACTTTTAAAACCAATATCAACATACTAAAACCAACCCAAAACTTAGCTCTACGATGAATGAATGCAATAATATTAAACTGACATGTCTCCAGAGATATTGGTATTAGTTATCTACACACTTCATTTCAGGTAGCAGATCAAACACACATGCGTCCTCTTTAAAAACATCATGCATGGATCTGGTTTCTGGAGACAAAACAAAACCAAAACTTAACTACAAACAAAACCAAACAGCACTTTACAAAATGTTACTATACATATAATACCTTCAAATCAAACTCTGCATTTATATACAATACAAAAGTGCTTTTACCACTTCGCTCCTAGAATCTATATTTGCCGACATGTGGTACAGAGCATACAGCAACTCTTAATAAAAACCAACAAAGCGCCAAAGAGTACAACAAACACAACATTAAAACATGATGATATAAAAAAAGAAAACATAAAACAAAGTACATGGCGCGTAAAAAAGGAAATTGAACCTCAATTAAAGACAAACAACGTACATTTAAGTTAAGCAACAATATCAAGTTAACATTTTCCCCTTTATAACTATGCTGTGGTGTAATGGCAAATCATGTCTCATTGTAGTTGCTGTTACCCTTTTTGAGTACTGTCATGGAAACAACAGAGGCTGAGCGCACAATCCTGTTGTTATGGTGAGGTATGCTTTAACAGAAGTCTGTTTTCTGCACCCCTTATTCTTTTACTCTTTCCTTTTCTCCCTCCAACCCTCATTCCCCTCCTTATTCTGAAGGCATTCAGGTGAGTTTCTCTTTAGTTCACTGAAAACACCCAGTACACCCTATGCAATGTTCTTAATTGCATTCTCATTAAGCTTTTCCATGTAGTTCCTAAGATCCTTTGAGTCCCCAAGTTCGATGTCCGGACATACCCATTTTATCTCACTGGTCTGCGCTAGTGCTAATGGGCTGAGCACAGGACATCCATTACTGGACTTGACATTGGAAAAGGTGGTGAACTTCACCCTCTTTCTCTTGGTGGTGGGTGAGTTAAGTGACTCATTCCTGTGATCCCTCCCACTACAGCCTCCCACACCATTATTACCACGCTGGATGGCTCCATTTAGCAGTTGACTACCTTCCTCTAGGGTTCCGCCCAGCTCATCCTGCTGTTGCTGCAGACATAGCCCCTCCTCTTGGCCTAACCAAACCCAGTCGTGGGCATGGGGCATTGCTTCCGGGGCCTCCAGGGACAGCTGCTTGCTACGGTACTTATATGCATAAGATATGCAGTTAATGAGAAAAACCAGGATGGCCAGGCAGAAGACTCCCAGCAGGGCATACATACCAATCTCCAGGTCTGTCAGGCCTCGTCGGGATGGGGACAAGTCCTCATCAGTGCTGCGGCTATGAGGCAGCTCTGCTTTGTCTGGGTATTCAGAGAATTCGCTTGGGACCCTTGCCCCGTTGTCCGCTGATAGACGGCCCCCATTAGGTCTCACCGGGACATGGCCTCTGATGGTAGTGGCTCCACGGTTGATTAACCCAGTTTCCATGTCAGAGATAGATCCACCATAATATGGAGGATCAGGACGTGTTCTCCGGTCACCTGGCTGCCTGTACTGCTCCTCTGGCTGACCAAAACTTACTTGTATGTTTGCCATTCCAGTGGCTAATGTAGTACGTCGTTTTCCCTTCTGGCACACTTCTGATGGGCTCATTTCAACACGCACAAGCAAACCCTGACCTTCGCCCTCGGCAACAACAATGGGCCACTTCCATTGCACACTGTGCTGCACTACCACCACCTGTTCATCCAAAGAGGTGGCTGCCAGGGTAAAATGGGCAGGGTTGTAGTTGTCTAGAGGAGTCATGGACCCGTCACTGAACTGGAGCCAAGCACTAATGAGGGACTCCTAAGAAAATACACGTACAAAACAGAAATTGGTATCGGTACAACAGCAGTAACACAAATAACCCCAAAAATAACTCCAAAAACAATAATCTGCACATTTGCAGTTAATACATAAGAATAATTGGAAAATAAAACACAGGAACATTGTGGAAGCAAAAGTGATCCTTAATTACAGTAGAAAGGCTGAAAGAAACAATGGAGTGTATATGAAACTATTCTCTTGAAAGCCAAATATTCTTTTGTCTCCATGGGAAGAAACTCTAGACTTTATCCTTTTGAAATTATAATTACAGGAATAACAGAGCTGTTCAGTGGTTGGATATGCAAATCAAAGAGATGGCTTCACTATATCAAGAGTGAATTAATTGTTAAGGGAAAATTACAATGCACATCATACAGTAGACTCCATAATAACTCTGATCCAGCCCCGAACGTGTAAGCCAAATACAATGCACAGTACAGTGTTAATACAGTAAAGATGAGACTTTCCCTCCTTGTGGTTGATTAAAAATGTAAAATGCTGCAAGATATTGGGATGTCTTACCTGTTTGAGCGATTCAATGACTTCCTGTGTGGTTGCAGTGGCGACGATGGCCCTGTTGCTCCCGGGGCTGAGCTGCAGGGACAGAGAGAGTCCAGACACCAACTGCACCCCCAGCTCTATCACACTCACTTTATCATCCAGCACCCTGATGCTCCTCTCCGCCAGGACCGATGACGTCAGAGGGGACAGCACCTGCAACACATGCAAACACTTGCTACTCAACATAGCAATGAATAAAGGGACATCTCCAGGAATGGATGGTCTTCCCATTGAATTAAATGTGTTTTTGGATTTGAATTTTCAGTATATTGAAAATATACTTGTCGCCACTACAGTAAGGATACACAACTTCCCCCTTTGCTCCCATTGACCAAGACTCATAATTACTACAGCTGCTAGTGGGCTTTGATACGTGAAGATAACATACTGTATGCAGTTTTTGGGCATTTGCTGAAACGATGCAATTATTTTTCTTAGTCTACCGATACTTGTTTGTGCACAGGGTCAATAAAAATGTATGCAAATGGAACAACATTTGAGGTTCTGCTGTATTATATACTCATATATCAAGTAATGGAGACCAGATGACCAAGAACTCAAAGAAACAAAAACATACTAACAAAAAAAAAAAAAAACGCTCCTAAAGTCACATGAAAACAAATGATCTCCACCCTTCAAATACATTCTCCACCTCCCTGAGTTGCCAGAGGTGTAAGCATGTAAATAGTTGTGATATTGTTATGAGATGAGAATCCCTCCCTTCCACTCCAATTAGGGCTCACGTCTCTCCGCCAGCCGCCCCCGCATGGCCGCATTTACCAGCCATAATGAACTGTCAGCACAGATCGCTGACTCATTTGTACAGACCCTTTTCCCTGTTTTCTTACTTTTGGTTTACCTCTTTTCATTTTCCCTTTTGCTTCCCACACAGTGACATGATATCATTGAATGTTAAACACAGCTAAATCAGTGATGTCGGCAAAAAAAAAAAGGGGGAATTATGGTTTAACCTTATCTCTAAGATGAGAGCAGAGGTTAAAAAGGCAGACTGGCGGCTTGTTAGAAATGCTTAATCGGCAAAATCACTGGTTTTAGTTGAATTATGCAAGAGTCTGGCTGCATATGTAAAGTTGGCAGTTGCACTTCTGGTAGCCAAACAGAATTCTAAACCCAGCATCATCACACTTGTTTTGCCTCTACCTTTGGATGTTCAGATTCACATCATCAACCTAACCCCAACTACATACTAACAAATGTCCAGACTTTCTACTGCTCTCCTTTCAGAGATGTCAAGGCGCCTTTCCTTGATTCTGTGGAGGTAGTCAGATCCCCTTCATCAGAGTCCGTTGTCCAATTTTCAGAGATGTCGTGTCTCTCCTCCACCCCGTTAAGAGAGATTGCAGGTCCTGCCCTTGGCCTCCATCCCATAGTCGTGACAGTCCCCCACCATGTCAAGTCCCTTCCTCACACCGTTTCCAGAGTTTACAGGTTGCTTCATTCCCCCAGAGAGCAATTAAAGACCTCTTCCAGGCTTCCCTTTTTCCATTCAAAGCTGTCAGAGTCTTGTCTTGTATGATTTCGGTCCAAATCTCAGAGGACCTTCACTACCTGACCCCACAAAATCCTATTTTCACCTGGATCTAGTCTGGTGCAGCCAACAATATCACAAGCAATCCAGTGTTGCAAGTAGTCTATCCATAACATGACAAAAGGACGGTGCTTAAAAAGATTTACATTTCTCTTGATACACCATTGAAACAAAACTGTTTTCTTTAAATAACGTTACACAAAAATGTAAAGAATCTGATCTAAAAACGCAAAACCGTTCGTCTTTCCAAATACAAATAATACTTAATCATTTCTCAAAGAACAAATAAAATGCAATCTTTGTTCTTTCCAAATTTCTTCTTACACAATCTTTGGGTTAGGGTTAACCTAAAGAATTGTGCACTATATAACTAAATATTGTGAAAATGCAGAACAATTATTTGTTGTTTTTACACATCACTTGTGATTTGCCAATTATCGCAGTGAGATCCTGGAACATCCCCAGCACGTTGCTGAAAGGCCAAAGTGTACCTGCATGATTATTGCTGTATTATTAATAGTGCGACTAAGATGCCACTGAGCCAAACAAGGGCTGTTTGTAGCATTTCTTCACAATAACTGAATGAAATACTAGGGACATAAAGGACACAGGATATGGCGACATTGAAATGGGTTGTGTTGTTTGCAGGAAAATTAAGAAAGCCACTTGAATACGTAACCCAAGCGGTTCATTGAGCTGATTTCAGGCTTTGCTGTGTACGTCTATTTCACTAAGTGTTTACATGATTTCTCTGGATTAAGCCCAAAAGCATGTTTTCATTCAGAATGATTTAACCTTTCTAGAGGCAACCTGAGCAGCATACCAAAGACCAGACTCAAAACACAACTGACATCTTGAGTACAAACTGTTGATTAAATGGAAGGAACACAAACTATGTCTGCATTCAGTGGGACAATTAACCTTTATGTTTAGTTATGTCATTTGCATTTCAAGGGAGAGATATGCTCACTTATTATAGGTACCAGCAATTATATTTAACCTTCCGAGATCTAGATCAAGCTGCACTGTAGTCAGATACCAAAAGCATATCTGAAATGATTCCTACAAAGCCAGAGAGACTTACTTAACATAACCTCTTATGGGTTAAAATCCCATGTATATTTACAGATCCTCCTAGGTTAGATAGAACAGGACCCCAAGGTCTTTTATTGTCAAACATGAGGATACATTCAAACACACGCATGCAGTTGCATCCCACGATGAAACTTAGGGTTCAGTGTCTTGCCCAGGGACACTTCGACATGCGGGACCTAAAATTAATCAGAGTTTAACAAATGTCACAGTCTCAACACAATTGTCAATACTCTTGGGTCCATGTGATAGTGTTTAAAATCAAGCAAATTAAACATTGAGCAAGTGGAGGAATATATTTTAGAGGAAGAGTAAAAATAGGTTTTGCATATTTCCCACTTATATGTACTCTATGCATATACGGGTATTTATCTAGTGTATTCTCCATGACAAACTATGCACCTTCCACCAACATGGCCAAAATCTGAAAACAAAATGTAAATTCGCACCACTAATTGTCAATACTTTCTCCAAAAGAACTCAGGCTCTGTAGTCACAGACATTCAACAACGGTGCCAAAATGTCTCAGAATGTAAAATCAAGATTTGCTTTCCTTGTATGCAGCGAATATGGTAAAGTAATCCAATATCCAACGACATCACAAAATATAGCCTCAAAATTACCTGACGTTTTGGCCAATAAATCACCTTAATTAAAACCTTTCCGACGCATTCTTTAGGACAATTGATCTTTAGAATCATTACAAATGTAGTATATTGTTGCAGGGTTGCTGTTTTGCACTGCTTTACATTGTAAGTTATTGTCCAATTTGATCCACCCTGTTAACTAGTGTAATCATGCACACAGTACACAAGTGAATTGGCCTGAGCTGACTGTCGAATTCAGGGCTGGATCCATATCTGGTGGTCAAGCAGCAGCATTTGAGGCTTTCATAACACACTTTGTTAAATGGCCTATAGCGTCATTCACCTTTGTTGCCACTGTATAACATCTTCACAGATAAGTAAGATGTAAATGTACCAGATGATAGCTTTGGAGCAAAATGAATGATAACAAATGGAACACATTTTCAGTTCCCCCCCTCTATTTCATCAGTATCAATTTAACACAAGGCAATCTCACGTGTTTCCAGTCAGTTTTCCTTCCAGTTAAACAATGCCCTGGCCAACAGTCAAACACACACAGAATCACTCCTGCAGTGCACACAGCTCTTCAATTGATACATAAAGAGAAGGAGATTATGATTCCAGTGCACTGCTTCAACAATGTGTTGTGCTATCTTGATGTTGAATTACAATGCGAGCAGGCACACGTGCCCTCCTGAGCAAGGACCTGGTTGTAGTATTAGATAAATAGGATATTGAGTGTTTGCGTGTGAGAGAGAGAGAGAGAGAGAAAGAGAGAGAGAGAGAGAGAGAAAGAGAAAGAGAAAGAGAGAGAGAGAGAGCGAGAGAGAGAGAGAGAGCGAGAGAGAGAGCGAGAGGTGCAGGCATGTTTCTTTGTCATGTTTCCAATCCCTTCCTTTATATTTGTATCTAGTTTTACTGTCTAAACACAAACTATATATATATATATATATTTTTTTTTTTTCCTCATCACTTGGGGGCAGAAGAACTCAATAACTCATTATCGGTTTAGGTGTTTGCAAATAATTACTTGCTATATGCAGACACATGGCAATATTATAATTCATTTGGTCACGTTTCATGTTTACCAGCTAGCCGTCTGCTGTTTGGTGCAACACGGGTAGAGTACATGGGTGGTGATCAGAGCTGTTCAACAAATACAATACAGCTCTACAAGCTTTGTAGCGTCTCTGAGTTCAGAGCTGGGTGATAATTTCCCTGTAGCTCCGTCACTATGAGTAACCACTCTCACGTTACACAATTGATCAGTTGTTGGTATAGAAAATATTAGTGGATCTTCTCCTCTCTGTTAATATCACGTTGTGAACAAGTTACACGGCATTCTAATTTGACTTACAGAAGTATCAACTTTTAACTGAGTGTATTCCATTGACTGACATGGCAAACGTGCTTCTAGAAATAACTGCTGCAGCTTCTGCGTCGACTAAAAATTATGTTCACGAGACGGATGTGTCAGTCACTACTGTTTGGTTGGGGCACTCCCGCCCCCCTCCCCCCAACTCAACAGAAAACGGTTAACATGACATGACAGTTAACATACTGTCTGCTTCTCAGGTTACCAAAACGCGCACATATACAACCTGTAGTTTGGTGGTGCCAGCGCTCAGTCCTATTACGACTTGGCCCTCCAGCAGTTGCGCAACCTTCGGGTCCTCCACCCTCAGAGAATCCTTGACCAGTTGTGTCACCTCCACCTGCCAGTCACTACCCAGCAGGAAGTTCTGCTGACCCAGCCCGTCCTCCTCTGCGGCTCCTCTAACATCTCCAATATCTGCCACAAAGTGTGTGAGGACACGAAGGGTGGTGCTCTGATACTGGGCGACACAGCTGTTCTCTGTCCTCTCCTCAGCTGCGTCGTCTCCATCCTTGTCATCAGTGACCCTCTCATACCTACAAGAATGAGAAAAAGACGGGCAGACGAGCATTGGGAATAAAGCACAGATCAATTACTTCTAACAGTGAGGAGAATAAAGGCAGATAGCCTGAAGTGTACTTCAGCTGTGGTAAGAAGTACTGAAACCTCTGTGTCTAGAGACGTCCTGAGGAGCAAAAGATACTTTGATGGTTATCACCAGTATAATTCTACTTTTTCCTCTCACAATTCAATGTAATTCATTATTACTTTACAATTCATCACCATTAATGCCCATAAAGGCTAAAACCTCTGATGTATCTACTGCAGTCAAAGCCTCTTCTGTGTGTTGTGCTGCAGGATTTCCCGACCTCCTGAAAGTCGCAGGCTCCCAGTGTTTTCACAAATCCATTAAAAACAGCTTGCAGAGAGAAACTGCTGCCTTGCTTTCTTTCTCATTTTCTTTAAAAGGTCAACCGATATTTTGCCCTATGTCTGCCATTTATTTGGCCCACGGCAAACATTTTGCAGATATAGCCATCTCAGAAGATATGTTTTGCAACGAATAAAAAGGTCTGCAAACCCAATAGGGGAATTTTGTGACACATTTGTTCTATTCATTTCCTCCTGTTTAAGCCAGGTTTTATATGGCCTTTTATCACATCAACAGACCCACATTAGACTCGAGAAGGTAGGAAAGAAAGATAGGGGCAAACAGCCATTTAATGTGTAAAATTGGAGAAATGTTTCAAAGAATTATGGAAGAGGGCCAGTAGTTGCCACTGTGGACCTAATAAGACATCCAAACATTGATGCAAACAGAACGTGTGGTACAATTTAAAAAGCTAAAATACAGTCATTTCTAGGCAAACTTTATATGGCATGTTTGATACAAGTTTTACTGTACTTTGAAACAGTAAAAAAGCAACGCATTTGTGAAATACAAATTTAGAGCAGATGAGATCCTGCTTGGCTGCATTAAGGGTCAGGCAGTCAACTTGAGCTGTATTGCTATACACACGTGACATACCTCACTCTCCACAACCATCTACCAAACACAACCTCCCAATTTGGCGGCCTATTTAAACTGCAACATTTCCCATCTCTCCCTCTGCCCGTCAACGCCACTGCTGCCCTGCATCAGTATTGCTGCTTGTTCTTTCAGCCCCAGCATCCACCTGCAGTCTCCAGCTGGGGGGTTTAAGATATTTACTCATCACTCTCCAATATCGCTATGTAAACATGTCTGCTGGGAGCGATGAGGTCGGAGCCTAGATGCCAAACTCTAACTACACCGATCAGCAATAACGTTATGAGTACTGACAGGTGACATGAAGAACATTGATTATCTCGTTACAATGGCACCTGTCAATGTGTCTGTGTGTGTGTGTGGGGGGGGATATATTAGGCAGCAAGTGAACATTTTGTCCCCAAAGTTGAAGTGTTGTCACGATTCCACTAGGGCCTGTGTGATTTCCCTTTTCTTCCTCTCGTGTCTTGTCTGTCTGCGTCTACTGGGAAGGCAGGGCCGCCACTTCCAAAACAGTCAGCACGCCTGCCTGTCACCCCCTCATCAAGCCAGCAGTACTACTTCCCCGGTTTGCCAGCCAGTCACCACCAGATCATTGCTCCAGGTTATTGGACTCCAGTCAAGTTTTCTAGAGTTGACCTAGTGATTTATGTGTATCTGTTCGTGTGCATCTCTGACCCTGTTCTCCTGTGCTTCAGGTGCCTATCATTATCCTGGATTACCTACTCTCCAACTGGCTCTTGAAGTCCTGTCCCCTGCTTCCTCCACCAGCCTCGCCTTCCCTCTCCGGTCTCCGTCCTACCTACCGTGGATCCCACCAGCCTGCCTACCCAATCAGCCTCACCTCTCCTATCCTCTCGGGACGCCTGTCTCCCGTGGACCCCTTCCCCTCCTCCTCCTCCTCCGGCTCCACATCCCCTCTCCTTGTTAAAATAAACCAACCATCTTTCCCCATTATTCTGTGTCGCGTCCAGCATGGGTACTCCCTGAACATGTCACCGTTCAAGCAAGAAAAATGGGCAAGAGTAAGGATGTGAGCGACTTTGACAAGCGCCAAACTGTGATGTTAGATGACTGGGTCAGAGCATCTCCAACACTGCAGCTCTTGTGGGGTGTTCCTGGTCTGCAGTGGTCAGTACCTACCAAAAGTGCTCCAAACCACTGAACTGGCGACAGGGTCATGATGCACGTGGGGAGCGAAGGCTGGTCCGTGTGGTCCGATCCAACAGACGAGCTACTGTAGCTCAAACTGCTGAAAAAGTGAATGCTGGTTCTGACAGAAAAGGTGTCGGAACACACTGTCACAGTTCTGTTTAGTGGCATGAGTTTTTTCATTTGTTTTGAGTCATGTGGGTTCTGTTTTGGTTCTTTTTTGTCATGCCCTTGGTTGTTTCCTCAGTGTGTTCAGTGTTTCCCTCCCTGGTGTGGTTCTGTCCTTATTTGGTCATGTTTCCTGTCTC